>JBBUKS010000055.1:1647959-1662160 GCA_038050645.1 Hedychium gardnerianum | reverse complement strand
CATAGAAACAAAACCCTAGATCTACATGAACCGTTCATATACATAGTTCCTTCACAAAATTACTAGTGTCTTAATCCGCAATCCCTATGGATACGATGATCTTTTATATTACTGACGACCTTGTCGTGCACTTGCGGTATATATCATCAAGCCAAGCAAGATCGTGCCTAAAAGGCATGACTGTGTTTCTTCAATCTATCCCTCTATCATGTCCCACGACACAGATGTGTCTTTTGAAAAGGAGCTCCTAGCAATTCCAGTAAGAGACATGGCCCAACTGTGCCTCCCAGGCATTGTCGTGTCCTCTCAAGCCGTTTCTCATCAAAATCCAGTAGCCCCCACGGCTAGGCCATGCCCAAAGGCACGACCGTGCTTTTCTTTCAACCATTCCCCTTAGCAAATCCAGCAGCCGCCATAGCCAGGCTGTGCCCAAGGGGCACAACTGTGTTTTTTTCTTGAGGGTAAGGTAATGAACAATCCATAATGCATCAACTAGCATCATAATGAAACAAAAATCCTAGGATCGCCTTCCTAAACCAATTCCTCTCTTAGTGACCATTCATTCTCACTTGATCTCTCTCTCTCTCTTAACCTCTAGTTCTTAAGCTTTCACAACCTTCGATTGTTTAGATAACTTGTTTTGTGAACTTAGCTAGTGCTTAATCAACAGTACCTGTGGATCGATATTTTTTATTACTTGACGATATTACCATGCACTTGTGGTGAGACAACATGTTTATGGCGCCGTTAACGGAGACTGTTTTAGTTTAACATTAGTTGATAAATAATTTAGTTACTTTAGATGCTTTTCATTTTGTTAATAAATTTTTGTATTTTCCTGTTTTGTGAATAGCTTTGCAATTTGCTTTACTTTCTTCAATTCTGCATTTCCTTTTGTGCAAATAATTCTGTTATGAAACTTTGACTTGAAGTATTTGAATTTCTTCTTTTGTATGTGAAAGGATAATATTGCAGGAGATCTTTTGCCTATTGATCCTAAGATTGATAGAAAATTCAGAAGAAGAATTCTACAAAGACAGTTAGAACAAGAACAAGTTCAGTTTACCATGGCAAACAAACTATTGAAAGACTATGCAACACCATATGTAGAGGCCTAAGGTCTAGCATCACCAGACCTTTTATCAAGGCCAATAATTTGGAGATTAAACACGTTGTCATTTTTATAGTTCAGCAAAATCAATAAGGAGAAGGACCTACTAAAGACCCAAATCAACATTTAGAAACTTTCTATGAAATTTGTGGGACCATGAAAATGAATAGAGTTTTAGCAGAAGCCATCAAATTATTGCTATTTGATTTTTCATTGAGGGACAAAGTAAAAGCTTGGCTTAACTCTTTGCGTGCCAACAGTATTACAACATGGGAGTAATGCGAATTAATTTTCTTGGAGAAGTTTTATCCTCCAAGTAAGACTGCACTCATGAGGAATCTCATTGCAAGCTTCATGCAAAAAGATGGAGAATCTCTTTATAAAGCTTGGGATAGATTTAAAGAACTTATTCAACAATGCTCCCACCATGGACTAGAGAAATGGCTAGTCATCTACACATTTTATAATGGAATCAATTATCAAACAATGGTGTCCTTGGATTCCGTAGCTGGTGGAGCTCTAATGAACAATGGCCTTGATGAAGTTGAAGAAATTATTGAATGTGTGGTGCTAAACCATCATCAATGGGCATTAGAGAGAAGCAACTCAATTAAAATTCCTGAAAAGTTGATGTGAACACATTGGACTTAATTTCTGCAAAGATGGATTCTCTAACAAAAGGATTTAACACAATGAACGTGAATCAAGTTAATGCGGTGAGCACAAAATGTTAAATTTATGGTGACATGGAATATACGAAGGAAGCTTGCCAAATAGGAGCTATTACTACACAATTGACTCAAATTGAACAAGTGGATGCTATTGGCAACTTCCAACAATCCATACTCAGGAACCTATAACCCCGAATGGAGGAATCACCTAAACTTCTCCTACCGCAACAACCAAGAGAAAATGGCGCAATCATCCGATTTTCAACAAACTCACAACCCTCAAGATTATAGAAAATTCTTGAGGAGATGCAAGCTACCCAATTGAAAATGAAAAATGATATCAAGCAACTTGGTGGAAGAATGGACAATGTGGAGAAACATCTCAAAATGCTTGATAATCAAGTTGAACAAGTAGCTAGCTCCTCCTCAAGACCTCAAGGGACATTTCTGGGAAAGCCCGAGAAAAATCCGATTGAGCATTGCAATATGGTTGAGTTGAGAAGTGGACAGACCTTGGGAGAACCCCAAGTGACTGCTACAAACAAATGGATCGAATGTACACTGATTGGAGAGCACCCTCCTTCCTCCTCACATAACAATCATATACAAGAGGAAGTTGAGAATGACGAACCAATTGAAGGACCCTTGGTGGGGAGATATGTACCACTGATTCTCTTTCCTCAACAAATAGCCAAGGCAAAGAAGGATGAAGAGTTCAACAAATTTCTTGAAAAGGTCAAAGAACTATGCATTGAGATTCCCATCATTGATGTTTTGCAAAAAATGCCCAAATTTACCAAGTTCATGAGGGAAATCATTTCTAACCGACACAAGAAAGATAGGTATGAGACTATAGCTCTAACTGAGGAGTGTAGCTCTTTGATTCTCAATACGCTACCTCAAAAGCTCAAGGATCCAAGGAGTTTTTATATCCCATGCAAAATAGGAACAACCATGATTGGTAAGACAGTTTGTGATCTAGGAGAAAGTGTTAGTCTAACCAATATTCTGTTTGTAAGAGACTTGGACTCAATGACCTTAAATTGACCACCATGACATTATAACTGGCAGACTATTCTTATAGATATCTTATGGGTATTATTGAAGATGTGCCAGTAGAAGTAGGGAACTTTATAATCCCTACAGATTTTGTGGTCTTAGAGATGGAAGAAGACCCAAAGATACCCATCATTTTCGGAAGACCTTTCCTTGCCATGGTCGGACCTGTGATAAATGTTAAGAATCACAAGCTCACATTGGTAGTAAGGAAGGATACAATAGAATTTGATTTATCTAAGGCCTATAGTCTATTTCTTGTTGTTACAAGTTTGTGTTGCCGGTTGGAAGGACTTCAACCAGACAAGAGAAAGTATCATCGAAAGAAAAGATCGTCGGACGAAGCACTGAGTCCGGCAAAAGAAGAAAAGAGGCCCAAGACGAAAAAGAATAAATATATCATCCCGACAAGAGCCCGGATGAAGGAAGGGATGGAAATTACAACTTCCCATGATGGAGGGGGACACAACCCCTTCAAGGCAAAGGCTCCAAGTTGAGCCATGATAGAGGTCGAGCTCGTGACCTTAATCGAGCGCTTCTTGGGAGGCAACCCAAGGGTTCACTTTTCTATTTTTGTTTTTGGTTTCTCCATTTTGAGTCTTCTTTTTGCTTTCTTTTTTAGGATTGCACTCCAAC
Organism: Hedychium gardnerianum; assembly: GCA_038050645.1. Lineage (NCBI taxonomy): Eukaryota > Viridiplantae > Streptophyta > Magnoliopsida > Zingiberales > Zingiberaceae > Hedychium > Hedychium gardnerianum. Next base: position 1,658,686 of record JBBUKS010000055.1, on the reverse strand, counting down.
ATGAGCTAGCTATGGGACTTAACACAAGCATGGAGGAGTTTTGAAGAAAACTTGAAGTCAGGTCGTGCCTCATCAAGAGCATGAGCCACGGTATGGCCGTGTCAATTTGACATGGACATGCCTCGTCAACAGTAGGCTCCAGCACATTTCACAGCATGACCATGTGGATTCACACGGCTGTGTGAATTTGGAAGAAGCATCTCGAATGCCTCACAATGAGGTCGTGTCTTTTGACATGGTCCTCTCTCATTTGATGAAGAAATCCATAACAAGCCACGGCATGGCCGTGTCTTTTTGACATGGTCATGTCAATCAAGGATGAGATGTCATTAGCAGCCATGGTACGGTCATGTCTATTTGACACGGTCGTGTCATCGAAGGAGTGTTCTAAAAAAAATTGGCTGTGTCTTTTGACACGATCGTGTGAAGTCTTCCAAACCCCACCGCAAGCACCATGCCATGGACGTGTCAAATTGTATGGTCGTGTTGTGCAATCCTCAAGTATAAATCCTAAGGCACGACCCATGCTCTCCAACCACATGGTTGTGCTTCTCAACCCGAGCCCCCCCTTCCTTCTCTCTTCTTCAACTTCTCCCCTTCTCTTTGGATCTCTTCTCCAAAGCAAGATCCAACCTCTTTCCTTATTTTCTTCCCAAATCTCTCCAAAAAAGAGCCTTCTCCATCCCTCAACTCTCTTCTTTAAGCCTTCTCTCACACCTCTCTTCTTCCCCTTTCTTGATTTCTTCCTAAGATCTCAAGATCTCTCTTTTGTTGCTTCTTCTCCCCCCACAATCAACCAATTATCTTTCTTTGATTTGTGACCACATAAGATGTTGAAGTGATTCCGCAAAAGTGATGGATCTAGCGGAGGAGATGACTCCGGCAAAGGAAAAGGGAAGGCAACCGATAAAGGGAAGCGTCGGGCATGCGACGAAGGTAACGAGAATTCTTATAGAATAATTTGTTGTAATGATGAGCAAAAAGCTAGATTTGATATTTCTGTTACTCGAAAATTGATTTGTACTCGATACCTTGACAATTACACATTGGATGTCATAGGAATTAGAAATGATGTGGATTGGATGATTAGAAATTTAGGTTGGAATGATTTGATGAGTCTTCAATACCTGACCTATCCTAGGATCACCCTTGAATTCCTAAGCTCCATAGAGGCCTACTTTACTTCCAATAGAGATGATAATGGAAAGGTTAGATTCCGTTTATTGAATCATGATTATGCATGGTCTTTCTTTGATTTCAATAATTATTTTGGTTTTCCCGCTGAGGGATCTCGTAGGTTTGATTATTCTTTCAATAGTAATATATTTTGGAGTGAAATTACCGAGACAAATGAACCCTATGACTCTTCACATTCCAAGGCCTCATCTCTTCAAAACCCAATTTTTCGCTACCTACACCGCGTTATGAGCAAGGTCATCTTTGGTCATGGTGATAGTGTTGGTGTCGTGAGGGAAATAGAGCTTTATTACTTTTGGGCAATGTTGAATGAGGTCGATTTTGATTTGGGTTTCCATTTTCTTAATAACCTAGCGAGATCTAGTAGAGCATCTTTTGGCACCATTGTGTTTGGCGAGTTGATTACTCACATAGCCATCCAATAAGGGTGTGAGCTATTTGGATTAGATATTACACATGATAGCTCAAAGATTCATATTGATACTTGTGTGACAATGAAAATCATTCGTCGGGAGAAGAGAGGATATGGCTTTATTAGGAAGAATGGATTCCCTCTTTTCTTGCCTAACCCCAAATGCACTATAATTAGAAATTCCACCAACTAGATTATCAAGGACATTGCACTCGAATAGGCCCCCACTCTTGAAGACCAACTGGAACCCTCTTCTTCTATACTCGAGCCTAATAGACACTCTTTTGCTTATGGTGATATAGGTCATTCTAGATTTGATTTTTTGAACTTTTGTGCTTTCTTGGATACTCTTCATGAGGAGCATGCTACCCACCAATACCTATTAGAGGAGCAGTTTGCTATGACTCAAGATCAATTCCAAAAAGTAAGGGATCATTTTAGGAGAATAGAGGAGTTCCAAGGCTCTATTTCTGATTTTGTTGGTCATCAATACCAGGAGTGGGCAAGAGAGGAGGAATTTAGATGATCTTTAGATGTGATGAGGAAGCATGTTGTTAGTCTTTTTTAGTACCATAGCATCTTGGCAACCTGCCCCGTGTACTTAGATTTCCTCTTGGCCCTCATCCACCCTATTGAGTTTTTTTTTCATTGGGACAATAAAGTGTCCAAGTCTGGAGGGTTTTTACATATATATATATATATATTCTTGTTTTTTCATTTATTTCAGTTTGCTTTGTTTGAGTTAGTTTGATTTTGTTATGTTTATCTATGGCATGTCAATTACATCATCATCATATCAGAGCATGGTTTGTCCTTCTTGCAAAAATGCTAGAATGCTTGATCTAGACTTTCATGTTGTTGTGATTTATGGTGCTAGTATGTTTAGTGATTTACTTTTTCCTATCCGTAGTTTTATGAAGTGAGCTGTGTTTTATTGGAAGAGTTTGAAGATTGGCCTAGTTTTAGTATCTCTCTACACTTTGCTAAATTTTGATAGTAGAAAATTCTAAAAATAGTTATGATTCATAGAACCATTAGTACTTGTGCTTCTAAGGTGACTTCTCAATCACATTTTGGTTACTAGAGAAACTCGGATCACATTAACTCATTTGGAAAAATTAAAATCCCAATACTTGTTCATTTGGAAAAATCAAAACTTATACTTGTTCTAGTGCTACATCTTGTAAGCACAAAAAAAATAATGGATAAAAAATAGTTGTCATGAGTGAAAACTAACAAGTTACTCCTTTGAGACCGAGTTAGGTTACTAGGGAAATAACTATTATGTTTGTCTTGATTCTGAGTTATCCTTTGAGACCTTGTGTAGTTTGAGAGGGATGAACTATGCATTTGGTAGGTAAGTACCTATCGTCGGTGGCACAAGGAATATGGTTAAATGATTACTTGACTAGGCTTAGAGATTGATACTTGAAAAAATTGGGCCACTCTTCACATCGAGCACAGAGAACTTTTACTTAGGTCATTCTCAAACAATTCTAGTTTAATGCTCATCAATAAAACTATATGATAAGATTAACCTGATCCACTAGGGATTATGATGTATCATATTACCACATGAATCTAGATTACAGGTTTGTACTTAAAGACAAGCAAAGGTTTAAGTCTGGGGTTATGATGTGCGTAAATTATATATGTTTTTAGGCATTATTTATTGCACATCTACTTGTATTTTACTGAGTATGATCTATATTATTGCATCCTATTTTATTATATTATCATTCTTTTACTCCTTCGGTTTAGAGATCTACTCTCTTTGTATTTTTGATTGACATGACATAATTTGGAGCTAAAATAGAGTAAAATGGACATCGGAGCAATATTGGGGAGAAAAACTAGCAAGCATGGTCGTGCCTTCATTGGCCAAGACATGATCATGCCTCATAGGCATGGTTGTGTCTCCCAAGTGACTAGGGACAAACTCTCCAGCAAGCCCCATGGCTCGGTCGTGCCTTTTCAAAAAGAGCTCCCAACAATTCTAGAAAGAGGCACGACACGGTTGTGCCCAAAGGCAAGGTCGTGTCTCTCTTTCAACCGTGCCCCTCAGCAAATACAGCAGCCCCCACGGCTAGGTCGTACCTCTCTTTTAGTCGTGCCCCTCAGCAAATCTAGCAACCCCCATGGCTAGGTCATGCCTAAGAGGCACGATCGTGCCCCATTCCTTGGGTTTCTCACGGCACGGTCATGCCTCATAGGCACTACCGTGTGGCGTTGTCCGGTGGCCATGTGAGACACCTATTTAAGGGGAATGAGATCCCCTTTTTAATAGGAATGAGATCCCATTTTCAAGGGGAGGAGAGGTTTCCCTTCAAGAGAACCTACTAGGTCCATTTTCGATCAGATTTCAATGATTCGTCCACCTCCGGAGCTTGGATTTCATCCAAAGACAACGACATCATCTCGATAAGCAATTCTTCCTCTCTATTCTCCATTGGATTATAAGAATGCTTCTTTTCTTGTCTTTGGATTGTAATTTCCTTGTTATGGAGTAGATCTCCCATATTCTAGGATGTAGGAAATAGTTTTGATGTGATATTGATGTATAAACTATGGATTTGCAATTACCTTGTTCAATGACATGTTTATGACTTGTTCCATATGTGTGATGTCTTGTTTGTATTTGATTGAATATGTGTGAAATATATGTGAAGTGTATGCATATGGATGTGAAGGATTGGTCACTATGTAGAGGATAAGTTTTAGATTGTATGACCGGGAAGTCCTTAGTGACAGAGGGTTACCTTTACCGGAGTTTCTAAAGTCATCCTCTTCTACTTAGTGGAATTGAAAGAAAATAGTGTAAACACTCCGATGTAACCTTCACGGGTTCATCCTGGTAATTTGGTTAGGATCCCTACAATTGTGGCAAAAGGCGAAACGCTCGCCCCCAGCGCCCCCGCCAGTCAGTTAGGATCCCTACAAGGGCATAGACATGGAGGAGGGTAAGGTAATGAACAATTCATCGTACATTAACTAGCATTATAATGAAATTGAAATCCTAGGATCGCCTTCCTAAACCAATTCCTCTCTTAGCGACTATCCATTCTCACTAGACCTCTCTATCTCTCACTCACTCTCTCTTTCTCTTTCTCTCTCTCAACCTCTAGTTCTCAAGATTTTACAACCTTTGATTATTTAGATAACTTGCTTTGACTTAGTGTTTAATAAACAGGCCCTGTGGATCAATATTTTTATTACTTGACGACTTTACCGTGCACTTGAGGTGAGACAACAACCATGAGGTTGCGAACCAAGTAAAACCAAAGTGTTCTTTTCTATACTGCTTTAAATTTTCCTCTACACGACTTTGGTTTTTCAAATGATTTCTGAACATGTATTAATCACGCTATTCACCCCCTCGTCTAGCGCTTTCTCCATCCAACATATTCAAACATACACTATACAACAACACATTAAGCATGCTAAAACTGAATAAAAAATCAAACATATCATGCAATAAAAGAGAAGAATTGCAAACTATCAATTGTCAACTCAATATCGGATTACTCCCAAATCCTAGAATTAAGGAATACTCCATCACGATAGAGAGACAAGGCAAACACATGAAGAAAAACATTTTACAATTCAAAATACAAATAAAAGTGCAGAAAGAACTCAGTTGTAGATGTCATCAACGTCTCTGGATGATCTCCTTGTGCTCTTCGGTGGTCAAAATCTTTAGGCTCCTTGGATCTCCTGGAAGACGACTCTCCCCTAGGGTCTCCTATCACGAGAACCCCTCGATCCTCAAACTTGCACCCCTTGGTTGCCTTTATAGCCTCCAAAGCTTTCCCATACATAATACAACAAACTTTCCTAAAATTTAGAGGGGTGCCACCATTAAAACCTAACAATCCACGGTCGTGGCAAGCACCACGGGCTGGCTGCGGATCATGCTAGAAGGCTCCATGTCAAAATCCTAATGGAACATGGCTATAGCAGGTGCCACAATATGGCTATATTTCTTGCTAGAAGCTCTAGTTGCTGCTCCAATGCCAATTTTGTCTCCATGGATGATCCACGACCATGGTAGGCACCACAGGCAGGTCGTGTATCATTCTATAATTCTACTCCTTTGGCCTTTTTGTCTTCAAATATGCTTCAATGCCACTATCTTCTAGTCCTATCATCATAAATCACAAAGAGCAATCATTAGAACTAAAAATATAAAAATCAATGCAAAAGCTAGAAGTTGACCTAAATAATGCTCATGTAATGCAATAAATGTGTGTTAAATAAGAACAAAAACATATGTATGATTCACACACATCATATAACAAGAGAAACCATAGAGAACAAGAGAATATTGGAATGATGAACATGATGAATATAATCGAGTAGAATGTACAAAAAATTTACACAAACATTCTAACAAATGCTCACTTCCTTTGTACATTCCTTATTCTTTGGAGAATCAACACTTTACTTTCATTTTTTTTTTGCGGTCTCATTCCTATGCTTCCATTGTTGATACTGTATAGTTAAAGATCCCTAAAGGATTCTTGTTTCCACAAATACCCTTTCTGTACTTATAGCTTATCTGTCTCAAACAATGTAACTCATCATGACATTAACCAATACCTCAATTTTTAAAGATAGGCAAAAGGAATTAAGTGTAGAGCAAAGAAAATATAATGGAAAATGAAGGTGTTAGGTGGATTATTCGACTAGTAACTAAGCAATAAAGAAAACCAAAAAGTGAATAAGAAAATTGACCTTCATCACATTTATGCATGTGTATGATAATGTAGTCTCAAAAAGAAGCGAAGCAAGTTCTAGAGTGTCAATTGACATGAGTGCAACTCACGTACAAAGAGGATAAAGAATGACAATGGCTTAAATCCTCACTAGGTAAATATGAACTATCAGGCTTATTCTATTAAGGTAAAATTCATCACCAAACTAACTGACTACACGCAAACAATGTATTCAATCATGTTTAAGATCTTAGAACTTAGTAGTCAAGCTTAACAAGTTTTTACAATTCTCAAAGTGTCATGAGGGAACACACTAGGAGATGCAAACAAAACTAAAACAAAGTGAAAAGTAGAAAAACAAAGCAAATAAAGTAGAGCAAACACACAAACACAAAAATAAAAAAAAATACGAAATAGAAAAGAATGGACTCCCCTTTAGGATAGGTAGATAGTGTCGTTCAACATTGCCTCCTTCACCATCATCCCCTTGGTGCACTCAAGAAATTGATTTAGACAATGACCATTCACTTTAAAAGTTCTCCCTATAGTCACTTCTTGAATTTTGATGTGTGCGAATTATGCATATGTTTGCACTATCATTTAGCATGCATTTATTGTATTACATGAGCATATTTTACATAAACTCATAGATTTTGCATTCTTTATATCTTTTTAGTTCGAATAACTACTTTTTGAATGTTTTATTGATAGGACATGAAGATCTTAGAGTTGAAGCTCGTATGAAAATGAAAAGCCTATAGAGCGCACATGTCAGCATGACACACAACCTGCCCATGGCATCTGCCATGGCCGTTGATAAGGTATTTCTTATGTGATTTTTAGCATTGTATAGCATACATTTTGTGTCACTTCATGAATATATTTTCCATACATACATCTTCTTTCTACTATTTTCATTACTTTTACTCTTCTTGTTCGGAGAACTACTCTTTGCATGTTTTTGTTGATAGGATGCAAATTCGGAGATAAAACAAAGCAAAGAAGCCTGGTCGTGTACCATGAATGTGCATTTCCGACATAGCACATGATAGTGGATCATACAGGAAGAAAAGGGGAACAAAATACTATCAAATTGGAGTTTTAATCAAGGAACATGCTCTGGCCATGTATCATGACACAGGCGTGTTCCTCCAAGCAAATTAGACACAAAACAAAGCAAAAACGAAGTTCGGAGCCTCCGATATGGCTGTGCCTAAAAGGCACGGCCGTGCTTTTGACTCTAGAATCTCCAAAAGCCTCTGACATGGATGTGCCTTTTAGGCACAACCATGCTTTTTTACTCCAGAATCAAAAAAGCATGGTCGTGCCTAAAAGGCATGGTCGTGCTTGTTACCCCAAAATCAAAAAAGCACGGTCATGCCTAAAAGGCATGGACATATCTTTCTATCCTAAAGCGGCCTGGTTTGGTAGACCAAACTTCAAATTGACATCACTTTTGGCTCGATTGGATCAACAGGACCTGCAACCTATCAAATTGAAGATAATTTCAAGATCTAAAAGTTTGGTTCAGGGCGAAACCCATAAAAACCAAGTTCAAGGGACAAAAACATGGTCTAATAGATTTGGGAAGCTATAAAAGAATGAAGGAAACTCTAGTTCAGGGTTATTTAGGATTTGGGCCTCCGCCCCTAATGTGTGTAGATTATATATATTTTTAGATATTGTTTGTTGCACATCTACTGGTATTTCACTAAGTATGTTATACATTATCATACTCTATTTATTTATATTGTCATGCTTTTACTTCTTTAGTTCAAAGATATTCTCTCTTTGTATTTTCATTGACAGGACGTAATTTGGAGGTAAAATGGAGAAAAAATGGATATTAAAGAAGCTTTGGGAGAAAAACTCAGCAAGCAAGGTCATGCCTCTTCAAGGCACGACCATACCTGTATTGTCCATGACATGGTTGTGCCCAAGGGCATGACCATGTCTCTGAAGTCACCCACAGCCAAATCGTGCCTAAAGCTCCCATGGGCAAGTCGTGCCTAAAGGCACAATCGTGCCTCTTCAGAAGCTACACTCAGCATTTCCAAAAGCTCCCATGGCCAGGCCATGCTTTTTTAGAAGATCTCCTTGGACATTCCAGTAGCTCCCATGGCACGACCATGCCCAAAGGCACGATCGTGTCTCTCTTCCAGTCGTGTCCCTCAGTAAATCCAATAGCCCCTACGGTCATATCATGCCCAAGAGACACGGTCATGCTCTACTCCAGCATACTTGCCATGGCACAGTCATGCATGTGAGTCATGGTCGTGTCGCATAAGTCATAGGGTCATGTCAAATCCTGGGCAAACTATAGATCGAAAGTAAAACAGACATAACTTTATGTACAGTTGGAGACATGAGCTGAATCCACTACCAAAATGTAGATAACGTGGAGATCTATGACTTTTCTTTAGAGTGTAAAAGCAGAAACCACGGTCTAGCCGTGCTAAAAGGCATGGTCGTGTCGCGTCCTCCGCCCAAACTGCAAACCAAATTTTGAACCACCATAACTTTCAGCTTGATTGAAGTTTTGGGAAGTCAACCTATAAAATTGAAGATAATTTCAAGATTTACAACTTTGGTTCAGAGTTTAACTCAAGATAAAGTGATCTAATGAGTGAAAAACCTATTTTGGTTGAGCCTAACAAACCTGGTAGATCTGGACCATTTGGGGGAAGTATAAAGGGGTCAAGCAAACCCTTTCTTGACCAATCTTTGGTTTGGGGATCTACCCCCTTCCTTGAGAGAGAGTTCTACCCATAGGAGGAAACCTTAGAGCTACCATCTCCATCTATCTCAATGATTTGTCCATCGTCGAAGCGAAGAATCCATCCAAAGACACCGACATCGCATTGATAACCATGTTCTTCTCTCTATTTCATGTATTGAGATGTAGTTTGCTATTTTCTTTGTCTCTTGGTTGTATTTCCTTCTCTATGGAGTGAATCTTTGAATTCTAGGATGTATGAAGTAATTGTGCTATGACGTTGATGTATGAACTAGGGATTTGTCCATTCCATTGTTCTATGATATGTGTATGACTTGTTCTATTTGTGTTGTGCCTAGTATGTGTTTGATGTAATGTGTGTGTGTAATGCATGTAGATGCGAAGGATTGGTCACCATGTAGAGGGGAGGCTTTAGATTGTATGACTAGGTAGCCCTTAGTGACAAAGGTTAATCCTTAAACTGGACTTTCTAGAGTCATCGTCTTGAAATGGGGACCAATTCTCCATAAGGGATTAGCTAATTAGTGTTTAATGGGTTTACACCAATTTAATGTTAGGAAGTGACTTGTGTAATCTAAATTGTATGACCGGGGACTCTTCATGTGACAAGGGCGTTGGGTAGCCCGACAAGGATGCGCGCTTTAGATGTTTCACAAAACGTGCCCGACAGGGATCCCCTGGTTATCCAGCCTAGTAATAAACTCAACATAAAAATAAATCCCTTACTTCTACATGCATTACTCACACACACATTTCGTCAAACATGTAGTAGGCACAATACACATACAGCGAGATATAAACAGTTCATTAAACAAGGAAATGGTCTTATACATAGTTCATACATCAATCACATATCATAATTACTTCCTACATACTAGAAATGGAAGACTACTCCATGAAGAAGGACATACAAACCAAAGACACAAAATAAATCATACTTACAACCCCAAATCTTATAATAGAGGGAGAAGAGATGCTTATCGAGGAGATGTCGGTGTCTTCGGGATGTTTCCTTGCTCCAGAGGTGGACGGATCATCAACGAGGAGGAGATGGAAGCTCTAGGGTTTCTCCCTAATGGGAGAACTCTTCCCCAAGGAGAGGGGATAAACCCCAAACTAAAGATTTCCAAATAAGTATTTTCTCAACCCTTTTATACTTGCCCAGAATTTCCAGATCTACCCTCTTTGTTAAGCTTCACAAAACCTAGTTTTCAACACCATAAACCACTTAATCTCGGGTTAGGATTTGAATAAAGGTTGTATATCTTGAGGTTATCTACATTTTGGAAGTTGAATCAGCCAAAAACTTCAATTGAGTACAAAGTTATAGTTGTTTTACTTTTGGTCTGCAGGCTGTCTGGAATTCCACATGGTCGTGCCTAAAAAACACGGCCCGCGCCTAAAAAAGCATGGCACATGCCTAAAACACATGGCCTATGCCTAAAAAAGTATGGCCCGTGCTCTAGAAGTGAGGCGTGGCCATGCCTCTGGGCACAGCCTGCAAATGAGGAGCTTTTGGAGCCTAAGCACGAGCATGCCTTGAGGCACAACTTGCACATGAGTAGCTTCTTGCAGGGGGGCATGTGTATGGAATTCTAGGGCGCTAAACACGCAAATGCGCAGCGGAAAGCCCTAGATCCTTTGCCACCGGATCCGTGCGAAGATA
>JBBUKS010000055.1:1631348-1647859 GCA_038050645.1 Hedychium gardnerianum | reverse complement strand
CAAGAGCAAAACCATGAGGGCCTAGGCCCAAAGTGGACAATATCATACCATTGTGGAGATATCTAAATTCCTTCGGTATTAACCCAAATCTGATCCAGCTACAACAGTTTGCTGATATGGCAGTGCTAGGGGCGCCTCTGAGCATTGGGGGCACCTTGGTTGATCTAACGTGGCCTCTAGCTTCTATCTGCTGTAATAGTTATATTTTCTGCGGTCGGGGCACCTCCAAGCAATGGGGGCGCCTTTGTTCTCAGGCGGATGATGTGCCTCCAAGCATTGGGGGTGCCTCCACTGTCTGGGCGCTTGAGGTGTCTCCATTCAATGGGGGCGTCTCCAGCGCCTGGCAGTTGAGGCGCATCCAGCTGCTTCTGGGCACCTCCAGCTGTGAATGGTCAATAGCATATTAATCATTCTCTCTTTCCGATCGCTTGGGTGATCTCCGATCGTCCAAAGTTGAGCTCACCCAAACCCAACTTCAACCTTCTCCTCGAGCAAGCTTCCTCCCTGGCTTCTCGTCCATCGACCCGCGTCCTTCTCGCCTCACGTCCCTCGGACCGCGACCTTCTTTCTTTACCGGTGTACTATTCTGTAGCTTCTCGTCCCTCGGATACACCGAGCCCGTCGACTCGCTTCCCATGTCATCCTTCTCGTCTGTTGCGTTTTTTGCTCGACTTCTTGTGTTCCTAAGTTCCCGCACACTTAGAAACAAGACATCAAACCTAACATGACCTAACTTAACTCGGTTGACCACATCAAAACTATCCTTTTTATGTGCATCAACCCGAGTTAAAGTTAGGGTAACAACACATTAATCTAACAAAAAATAAATTACATAACAAGAATTTTACAATTTGATATATAAGAAGTTTCCAATAAACTCCCCCATAACTTAACCCTTATATTTCTCCCCCTTTGATCACATCAAAAATAAATAAATAAATAAATATGAAACAGTAGGAAAAAATTGTGAGGCTATATACACGAGATATAGATTTATGTATTTTTGCCTTAATTATTTCTTTAGAAAATAATTTTTTAACAATTAAACTCAGATTTTTTTTAAAAAAATTGAAATTATTTTAAACTTTGAAAAAATCTTGGAATTTTTGTTAATGTTAAATATAATCAATCTTAATCTCGAAAAAAAATTTCACATGAAATACTTTTCCTTATAGAGAAAAATATATTTTTTTTAGAGTTTTGGAGATTTTCTAAGATAATAAATTAAAAATAGGATTTGATTGCGAAAAATCCTGCAAATATTTCTTAGCATTTAAACTATAATGGTTATTCACAAAAAAAATCAAAATTTTCAAAAATGAGTCTTCAAAAAATTTTAATTTTAAAAATTTAATTTTTGTTAAAAAATTCATAAAAAATTATGCCATAGTCAAAAAATGTTGAAATTTTTCTGGTAATAGAAAACATGAAATTCTATATAAAAAAAATATTAAAACTTAAGATTCGAACAAAAAGGTTTCAAATTATAATTTTTTACAAAAGATATTAACACTTCATACAATCAATTTCACATATACATATGAAGACAATTAATTAGGTAAACATGATTTCGAAACCCAATACAAATTTCTACCTAATAGATTTATCAAATATTTTCTAGGAATATCTAAATGTAAAAAATTTCTAATTTAGCCCCCATGATTTTTAATATACCAATTTAGTTCTCGAGAATATCTAAAATTTTGAACTTGACATAAATTTGAATTTGAGCATACAAAAGTTATTTGATCTTTTAGCTTTGCATTTTCAAATTTGAGTTTATCAAATTCTGGTAGATGACATGCATTTACTAATTTAATTCTTAAATCTAAATTTATCTTTTTCAATTCTACATATTTTGATCTAAGCTTACACAATGATATAGACATCATTTTAATACCACGGTAAAGTTGATCAGGCGGAAGTTGATGTACCTCACTTACAGTGTCGGATTCGTAGTTGGATGCTCCCCCTTTATCGCTGCTTTCCTCTGAAGTGACTCCCCCTTTATCGATGCTCTCTTCTTGGTAGTCGGCAGTTAGGGCTAGTCCAGCATATTCTTCGATTTCGGACTCTTCTAAAGACGAATCATCCCACGTAGCTTTAAGGTTTCGATGCTTGAGTCTACTTGGTCCTTTCTCCTTTTCTTTTTCTTTATTCTTCAATCTGGGGCAGTTGTCCTTGATGTTCTCTTCTTCATCGCAGTTGTAGTATCTTACCTTTCTCTTTCCTCGAAGAAATTTCTTGGCTTGCGACTTATTAAAATTATTAGTTTTAAAAAAATTATTGAATTTCCTTACCATATAAACTTCTTCTTCTTCAATAGATGAAGATTCTGAATCTGGCTCATTCCTTTTTGCTTTAAGTGCTAGGTTCTGATTCGAAGTGTTCTTTCCTTTTAGACCTCCACATCTAGACTTGTGAAGTTCAAAAGTAGAGAATAAACTTTCCAACGTACTTACCTCGAGATCTTTGGAGATATGGTAGGAGTCTACTATTGACGTCCATTCTGGTGTTCTCGGGAATGCACTTAGAGCATACCTTAGCGAATCCTGATTCGTTACCGTTTCTCCAAGGCTGGTGAGTCCAGTTATTAGCTCCTTGAGTTTTGCATGTAGTTGAGCCATCGTTTCTCCTTTTTCCATTCGGAGGTTGCTTAGCTGGTTTCTGAGGAGATCTCGTCTTGCTAGCTTGGCTTTTGAAGTACCTTCATGAAGCTCCAAGAATTTTTTCCCAGAGTTCTTTTACTGAGTTGTAGGCATCGATCTAGTTGACTTCCTGAGGCGGTAGTACACCTAGCAGATGGAATTCTGTCTTTCTGTTGGCCACAAAGTCGGTTTGCTACTTCTTGGTACAAAGGTACTCTTCTTTATCTTTTCCTTCCTCATCCTTTGGTGCTTCAAAATCATATTTAATTATTAATAATATATCAAAATCTAATTTTAAAAAAAATACCTCCATACGACATTTTCATGTCGTGAACTCCCCCTCGAACTTTGGTGGGATAGGGTTGTAAACAAGCCAAGTTGAGCCAAGCTTTGGAGTGTTCAAGCTTGTTTGATAAGATAACCGAGTCAAGCCGAGCCGAGCCTAAAATGAACCAAGCTTTTGAAAATGATTGTTCAAGCTTGGCTTGGTTTATTTTTTATGAGCTTGAGCTTGTTTGAAGCTTGGCTTGAGCTTGGTTAGTTTAGATGTTATCGAGCTCTCACTTCAAGCTTGGCTTGAGTTTGGTTCGTTTAGATGTTATTGAGCTCTCAATTCAAGCTTATTTGATTGTTTGAAATTTTTGTTTGTTTGATTGGTTATTGAGCTTGATAATTCAAACTTATTTGTTTATTTTATTTTATTTATTTAGCATGTGGATAAGAGTTTTATTAATGAATATGATTGTTCACGAACATTGTTCACAAACGTTGTTCACAAATATTGTTCACGAATATTGTTCACGAACATTAACGAGCTGAACACATATGTGTTCAAGCTTGTTTATTTAGTTTAACGAGTTGTTCAAACTTGTTTATTTAATTGATCTTGTGTATATTGAACGAACATAAACAAGATCTTATCAAGTTGAACACCAAGCTTGTTCACGAACGTTTGGTTCATTTACAGCCCTAGGCATTGACCAATCAACTCTTTTGCACCATCCACTGTTGTTATTATCCTTTCGTCAAGGCTTCGTTGAAGGTGTCTTCTACAACATCAATGGATTGATCATTAGCATTAGTCGACTAGTCTACATTAACTTGGACCGATTCCCTCGAATCACGACCATTTTCTTTAGCAACTGTTTCATCAAGGACTGGACCATTATTAGTCAACTGCTCAGTCGACTAGTTTCTGAATATAATCATTTTGTTTGTATACCAGCTATCTTGAGTCAAATACCTAATTGACTCAACCATCAATTTATTGAAGGGCTTCTTCTATCGACTAGTATATCGACTACTATCAATCTAACAGCTGAATTAGCCTAAGTTGAGAACTACCCTTGCGTGAGTACATTTTCTTTCATCTCTCAACTCACTATACATTTTTATCCATCTTAAGGTCATCTCCCTTCAAGCTTCTCATCTCACTAATGCACTCGAGCCCTCGGCTCGCTCTCATATCATCCTTCACACTCCGCTTACGTAGTCTACCTCCCAGGCACAATTCTAATACTCCTCATCCTGTGTCCTTCGGATATCCCATACTACTCTTCTTCGATCTCCACGAACGTCGAATTGGATAACCAAGACCTTGAATGCGTCACCTTGCCTCTATGTGTGCGTCCACCAAGTCCTGCAAGACTCAACACATTAAAAAAAATGTAAATTACACCTTAAAACTCTTTGCCCAAACATCAAAACAGCCAAAGGTCAAATCCAATTACTTGGGGCATGATTGCACCACCAATTAAGTTACGAGACTTAATTTTTATCTTGATTGACAAGGATGTGGATTATGTTAGAAAGCTTAATTTTCTTCTTAGGGAAAAGGATGAGGCATAAATTTTAAGAACATATAAGATTATGATTTTATATTCCTAGCTCAAGGGGAAGCACAACATTGTTCCCACAAATTCATGCATTATTTACCTAACTTAATCATATTGTCAATCATCAAAAGGAGAGATTGTCGATGCAATCATGTCAAGCATCAAACGGAGAGATTGTTAGTACAATCATGCCCTATGTAATCAGGTTCGACTTTAGGTTTTGATGATCGAGTCAATTGGGTAGTCAACTCAAGTTAGTTGTATATAAATAGAATGATTCTATTTAGAAGCTAGTAGACAGAGGGACCGACTGATTAAGTCCATTTGACTCATCCATTTGATAATCAACTGATGAAGCTAATTGCCAAAGGAAATGGTCGTGAACAAAAGGAATCTAAACTAATGAACCAATGCTAATGATCAATTGATTGATGTTATAGAACATAACTTTAACCAAGCCGTAACGGAAGAATCGAATAACAACTATAGTAGATCAATCGACTGATAGTGCAAACTACACGATTGATTGATGATAACACAACAAGAGGTGTCAGCATAACAAGATTGTGTCAATGATTCAATTCAAGAAAAAGATTATAAAAGGGTTCAAAAGGTTATGAATAGAACAATGGAACAATATTTGCATCGAGATTTTGTAATATTACTAAGTTTTCTTGTAAACCATAATTTCTTTATTGTAAATCTCTTGTATAAAATTTTAAACATGTTGTAAGACGTTTCTCCACCTCTAGTAGTGTTGAGAATGAGAAAATATAGAGGGCTTTCGGAAGTGATCCACCAAAGGAATATAGGTCGAGGAGTAGGAGTCTTGAGGAAAGTCGAACCATAAAGGCTTTTATTAGCGATTTTGGTATTGTCTTGTTTAATTTTATTTAAATTTTCATTGTGCTTATCTTGTGTGGCCTTTGCTAGATCGATAGCAAGGCTAGATTGAATTTTCATTTGTAGGTAGACAATCGCTATTCAACTGCTCCCCCTCTAATGCCTAATTATCCCATTTATATACCTTGTGGTCCCAACAAGTGTCATTTTATACTTCAATACTCAACAAGACATAACACAAATAATTAGGATGTGTTTAGTGAAGCACGAGAAAGGCTACCTTGCTAATTAGGATGAGTGTATTATATTGAATATGAGCATTGGTTCATGCAACATGCTTATAAGATCAACCCAATAACTTTTCAACGTCCAAATTAAACAATTATCTTAAAACATGCAATATTGATATTTATTTATTCATATCTATCGGTATGCCTCAATTCACCATTGGGAGTTAGGGTTGAAGTGAAATCAATAGACACCTTACCCTGCACAGCCATGGGCATTTACTGAGGTGGCCACCTGCACATCATTGATTAAAATATATGTGATGATGATCAGTGATTAGAATTATGTCACCTCAGCAAGTGCACATGCTCGTGCAGGATAAGGTGTGTAGCCTATCAAAGTCCTATAGAGTTCTGTTAACCTGCACACCTTACCCTGCACAACCATGGACACCTGCTGAGGTGGCCACCTGCACATCATTGATTAAAATATATGTGATGATGATTAGTGATCAGGATTATGTCACCTCAACAGGTGCACATGGTTGTGCCGGATAAAGTGTGTAGGCTATCAAAGCCCTATAGAGTTCTAGGCAAGAATAAGGGTACACATGTCCCTAATGTCATTAATTTTCAAGTCCAAGAGAGGTTCTTGATCCACTCCTTTGGCCCATGATTACTAGGTTCTTTCTTAAGATCATCCTACATATTTCTCTAGAATCTTCTTTCATCTTAAAAATATATAGATATTTTATAGGAACATTCTAGACCCATAATGTACACTACCAAATGATTACTATAAATAGCTCCCTTCACTAATAATATCCTCAAGTATAGTAAGCTCTCAAGCCCTCACAATCTCTCTTAGTTTCTCTTGTATAGGTGTCTAGCAAGTTAGGCTTACTTAACAACTTGCTAAGTAAAATATCAAGCCCGTGACATCAAGACCTAACTAATGGATCATTATATGATGCATTACAACTATAATATGAAGACTTATGATTAACCTTATCCATAATCAATTTAAATTAATCGTATATATCTTTGTAATAATGAGCTTCATTTTATCTATCACTCTTATATTGGTATTCATATTGATTGTTAATAACTCTAAGGTCATGATCATTATTATAGGTAATGATCACGTGTGTAAGCTTACTCACATGTTCAAGACTAAGGAATCGGAATTTGAGAGAGCAAAAGTTTCACCATCACTCGATGCAACTCCATTGTCATTGCCTCTATCAATAATTGCACTATCTTTGGCATTGTTATTACATTTAAACATCTCATTGATTGCAATGTCAGAAGCGATGACATTTCATCACTCGCATCAGTTCTTACTCATTAATTGCATCTAGTGGATTTTTACCAATCATCAATTAACACTCTCCCCTTGACAGCAAATTTCTATTAAATAGATTTATAAAAAAATTCTCTTTAATTGAGATTGCAAGAGCTTTGTTTTTCCTTTGTATGTGGTCTTTGTTTGTATTTGGTTATGTTTAGGCTTGAGATATTTGAACATCTAGGGCGACTTCCACAAAATAGAAACTTCACGTCAAAAACTTTATCATCATATCTTCCTCACCAGTAACTTAGAGCTTGCACTCTTTCAAATCTCAAGTTTAAACAAATCCAATATCAAATAAATCAACGTTACAAGACTCTTAGTCTTCATTTTCTTATATTATAACCTTAATTAAAGATATATACTATAATGAATGTAGACCATCATTAAGTGATGATAAAAGAGATGATTTTATGATTTTATATGAATGAGACAAAACCAATTTTTTTTCATAGCCACTTAAAGGATCGCCTAAGAGAGAATTTGTATTGCTATCTTTTTCAAATTAGGGATCAATCCTTCATATTAGAGATACCACTTAGATAAGTGAAAAAAAAATATTTGTGATGATAAACTCATTGAAATTTATCATAGTTTAACGTTGGCTGACAACCTAACGCAACCCTCCTCCTTTATCCGGTTTGGGACCGACCATGACTGGTTCGTCATGGGCAGAGTTTGATGATAAACTAATATAAATTATTTTATATTTATCAACATCCAATTTGTATTGGTATGACACACAAAAGGATCATCAAATGTGTCATGTCTCTCAAAATATTTGACTTGCTAATAGTCTTAGCAACTAATTACATGTTTGGGCCACTAGGAGATTAACATTTGTGGTTAATCTATATTGGTATTGATATATAATTAAACTTAATATACTCAACCATATATTAGTTGCTTATTATTATCAAAATTAAAATTTTCTTATTATTAAAAAAATTTCGTACATGCCAAATAAACTTCTTTTCCATTTGGTTGTCTTATCAAAATAATGTTAATAGTTAACGACTATAAGCATCTCTTCATTTTGTCTTTTGCTTCGTGAATTAAGTGGTAAGCGTTGCGCATTAACCATATTTTGCCTAGGTCAACTCTTTAGTAGAGCAAGGTAAAAGAGCTCTACTACCATAACAACATCTATAATATAGCTCTAAATCTAGTAGATAAAATAATTTTTTATACCTCTCAACCATCAATAGTGTTATCCAGAGGCTTCCCATCCTTAGAAGTGAAAATAGATTTCAAAATGACTTTTTTCTACAACAACTTTAACAAACTAATCGCTCCAAGTCATATAATCTTCCTATCAATACATTTCCTCATTAATCCATTGAATTTTGTTAACAATTATCTCATTTTCACTATCTTTCTTCACTACTATATGGAGTTTACCGATGTTCAGCATCATCAATTCAATACAATATGTTGCATACGGCGTCCAAAACAATATTGGATATTCTTGGTCCAATAACTCTCTAGCTGTCTTGAAGTGGACACTATTTTTGTGACTCCTATCTTTGCTATACTATCTATTAGTTGATATTTGTAAGTTGCAAGTTGCATCAACACATTTATGAGATATGACATTTTTAGTGAAGCATGACAAAAAGTTCATAATGGTCATAACTATCGCACACCAATGTAACCCCTATTGCTTTCATCATACACATCCTTTCACTTCTTTTATTATAATTGAGCATTCAATTGTAGTTATAATTAATTTAAACTCCAGCATTTATGCTTTCAATCATTTACACTCATCAAGTGGCATAATATTGTCGGTCAATAATTACACTAATAAGGTCAATGACAAATATGATTAACGAGTGCATCTAGTTCTAATGTAAAACATATGGACTTAGAGACATTATGGTTATAAAAAAACATTTCATACACTCTGAAAACTGTCACTAATAACTACATTATTGTACATGTATTTTATCACATTACCATAATTATTAGATATTCTTTCTCCTCTAATAGCAACTACAATAATTTTCCATGAACTCTATCATAAGCATTTTTCTAAGATGGTAAAATATATGCATATCCTTCTTCATTTCTCTGTATTGTTCAATTAATTGCTTATTAAATAAATAAATTCTATAGTTGATCTTACAAGCATAAAAGCAAATTGATTATCAAAATATTGGTTTGATCTCTTATAACCTTTTCCAAAAGTTTTATATTATAAGTAGCTAAGTTAATAAGGTATTAAAATAGCATAGATGATTGAATTAAGTAAAGAGAATATGTATACTTTTTTAGTGATTGCAATAAATCATCAAATAAGCAAATACCATCTTGATCTTGAAAAAGGACCTTATACAATTATAAAAGAGAGTTTTGGCCTAACATTCAGAATAGAAAGTAAAAAAGGTTTAATCGTCAATGATAGTTTATTGTCATTTGTGATTAGTTAACATAAAGTAATAATTTGACATTCTATTTCACAAATAAAAATGAAAAGAAGCATTCATATTAACAATATACTAATTAAGATTTTTGGTTATTTTATGCATCAAAAAAAGGGTACTGTTGTAAACAAAAAGAATCATATAGCAAAAATAATTTTCAATATGTATACTGTTTCCAGTATTTTTAATATATATACTGTTTTGATTTAAAAGATGCTGTAATCCAAAGTTTGAAAAATATAAAAAGTAACAAAGCATTATTTTGTTATGCGGAAGATGTTACATTTTTTACTTTGCAAACAATTTAGCTAAAGATCCTCCCTTTATGTTAATGTGTGATTATCACCTTTCTTTGAGATAATTACTAAAGAAACAGGATAAACTGATTCCTGACAGAAGTTCAAAAATTAAATTATTTTTCAAAGATCGTCATAAATGATATAGCCCATGATTCCACAAACCAAGCACCCCCGGAGTGTTAAAGAATCGAGAACTTCTAGCCAACTCACTTTACAAAAACCAAAGGACACCCTAGGTAAAATTAAATAAGTTGGCTAGTAGGTGAGACATGGTTAACTACCATGTAAGAATAGTAAATCGGACTTGTTAAGCTTTATACACACTCTTTTGCAAGAAATGATGGTAAATTTTTTGATCCACCAGTAGTTTCAACTCAGAATACTCTCTATGGAACTATAAATAATAGTCTACAGTAATATAGTATAGAAACTACAACATCTCCATTAACAAATATATAGAATTTCACACAATTTAAGATGTCATGTTTGCACCTTGCCGAACACTAAAAAGGTTAAGAAGCTTTTTCAAACACTTAGCAGTTGCATCAAAAGAGACAAATGGAATATAAGCCCTTCTGTCAACAATGTATGATAAATGTGAAAGTGCTACACAACATAAAGAACCTTTATATGTCTCTACCATAGTTAGAATAGCATGATTCCTGATTTGTCTCATATGAAACATTATTCATATGTGTCATTTGAGATAAAAAGAATTCATATCATTAATTGGAGAGTGAAACATATTTATATACAAATTAGGAATAGGAAATTACAATTAGCCTAATTGACAGATATATTAACTAATATATATATGGATAATATGATAACCAATATATATACGGATAATATGATAACTAACATATACAGATATGATAACTAATATATACAGATAATACTCCCCCTCAAGTTGGAGCATAGATATTAATCATACCCAACTTGTTACAAAGATAATCAACCCGAACCTCATTTAAAGTTTTTGTGAAGATGTCCTCGAGTTGTTCTCTTGTCTTCACACATCTTGTAGAAATCAAGCTATGTTGAATTTTCTCACAAACAAAATGACAATCAATCTTAATGTGCTTAGTTCGCTCATGAAACACAGGATTCGATGCAAAATGAAGAGCAACTTGGTTATCACACCACAGTTTTACTGTTATTGAAATTTTAAATCCTACTTCAATCAAGAGTGGATATATCCATATTATCTCACACATGTCACACACCCCTATATTCTAACTCTACACTGGATCGTGACACAATGTTTTGCTTCTTATTCTCCCATGAAACTAAATTTCCTCCAACAAAGATACAATAATCTAAAGTAGATCTTCTATCCATTTTGGAACCTTCCCAATTTGCATCTGAAAAACATTCAATATGTGTGCCCGTGATTTTCATATGTGATACCCTGTCCGAGTGCTCCCTTTAAGTAATACAATATTTACTCTAACGTTGCCCAATGATGAACGGTTGGAGATGACATAAATTGACTGACAACACTAACCGAATATACAATATCTAGATGAGTCACGGTAAGGTAATTCAACTTCCCAACCAACCTTTGATATCTCTCAAGATGTTCAAATAGTTCCCCATCTCAGGTATATGTTCTGAGTCATTGGAGCACTATAAGGTTTTGCCTCCAATTTTCCTATCTCAGTTAATAGATCGAGGACATATTTTCTCTGAGATAGAAATATACCTTTTTTACTATTCGTAACTTCAACATCCAAGAAATACTTTACCACCCCCAAGTCTTTCGTACGAAACTGAGTATGAATGAAAGATTTAAGAGATGAGATTCACATAGTATCACTTCCAGTGATAACAATATCATCCACATACACAACTAATAGAATGATATCGCTTGTAGAACACAGAATGGTCAAACTTGTTTTTCATCATACCAAATTTGTCAACAACCTGACTAAATTTTCCAAACCAAGCACGAGGACTCTGTTTCAAACCATATAAAGATTTTTGAAAATGACAAACTCGCCCTAACTCCCCCTGAGCAACAAAACCAAGAGGTTGCTCTATATACACCTCCTCCTAAAGATCACCATGAAGAAAAGCATTCTTGATATCAAGTTGATGTAAAGGTCAATGATGAGTAGCGGCCATTGAAATAAACAATCGAACAAATGTCAACTTTGCAACAGGAGAAAAAATGTCAGAATAATCCACACCATAGGTCTGAGCATAGCCTTTAGCGACAAGATGGGCTTTTAATCTGGCAATTGACCCATCTGGATTGACTTTAACTGTAAATACACATTTACATCCAATAGCCCATTTCCCTGAAGGTAGATCAACCAAGTCCCAAGTATTGTATTCATCTCCTCTATCATTGAATCTTTTCAACCATGATGAGATATGGCCTCACGGACAGTTTTAGGAATAGAGATAAAGTCAAGTTAAGTAATAAAAGAATAAGAGGAAGACGACAAACCGTTATAAGAAACAAAAAAAGTAGGATAAGTGCACTGGCATTCACCTTTGCGTAACGCAATAAGATCATCGCTCGGGACTGGATCTAATGGCGAAGTAATAGGTGCAGGACATGATTTAAAAGGTTGACACCTGAAGTAGACTTGAATAATAGGAGGTTTGCCAAGAGTCAATTCCAGGACGGATGAGGAGGATGTGATAGAATACACCAACAAATCATTATCCTCCCTTTGATGAGTCGGAATAGGTGAGGATGGGAAATAAAGTGTCTTCCAGCAAGGTAACATCAATTGAGACAAGATATTTGTTAATACTGAGATAATAACACGTATAACCTTACGACAATAACCAAAGAAAATACACTTCAAAGACTATTGGGAAAAAGGATTTTGTAAGGAATCTCACTATGAAGATCAGACGGTGGCATGTGGTTAATGAGAAAATATGTTGTAGAAATTGCATAAGCCCAAAAAGGTTTGGGAACATTTATTTAAAATAAAAGGGCTCGTGCAATTTCAAGAAGATGACTGTTTTTACATTCAGTCAAACCATTTTGGAATGGAGTATCAACCCGAGAGGGAAGCATGTCATTCTAACCCATATAAAATTGGAATAAACCGAACGTATATTTCTTGGCATTATCACTTCGCAAAGTACGGATGAACGCATTGAACTAAGTTTTAATCTCAATACAAAAGGCACAAAACAAAAAAATAATTCAAAATGATTTTTCGTTAAATATAATTAAGTTACATGAGAATAATCGTCCACCAAAGTAACAAAATACCTAAAACCAAGTTTAGACAAAATAGAAGCCCCAAATATTAGAATGAACTAATTCAAAAGGAATAGTAGCACATTTATTTATTCTATGACTCAAACTAAGACGATGATGTTTTGCAAACTGACACGACTCATAATCTAATGAAGACACTTTACCATATTGTGGACAAAGCTTTTTGAGCAAAAGGAGAGATGGATGTCCCAACCTACAATGAGCCTCGAAAGGAGAAGTGACACTCCAACAAGCAAAAGAATTTGAGAGCGGTGTGTCAAGAATGTAGAGACCTCCAAACTCATGTTCTTTACTAATAATCTTCTTCGTCAAAAGATCCTAAAATAAGCAATGATTTGGGAAAATGAGATGCAACAGTTAAGATTACAAGTTAGTTAACTGACAGAGAGCAAATTAAAGGATAAATTAGGTATATGTAAGACAGAGGATAGAGGAAGCAAAGGGGTAGGATTGATAGTGTCAGACCCACGAACACAAGATGAAGACCCATCAGCTAAAGTAACGGTACGAGTGTAGCTTTGGACTGAAAAGTAAAAAAAGACTAAAATTACCTATCATATGATCTGTGGTACTAGAATCAATGACTCATTTGGAGGATAAAGAAAGAAGACATGCGTTTTTATTTACCTAAATCAACAATAGCAGTGACAGAGGGAGATGAAGACTTAAGTGATTCTTGATATTTTGAGAACTTAACAAATTCATCTACAGAGATAAGGACCGATTTATCAAAGGCATCATTAGTGGATGCAATATGGGCCAAGTGTTTTTGTTGATTTTTATACTGAAGCTTTCTACACTCAAACTTCATATGGCCTGGCTTACGACAGATTAATATTTATGCTCCAACTTGAGGGGGAATATTATCTGTATATATTAGTTATCATATCTATATATATTGGTTACTATATTATCTGTATATATATTAGTTAATATATCTGTCAATTAGGCTTAATTGTAGTTTCCTAAGATAGATTCCTAGTTTGTATATAAATGTTTCACTCTCCAGTAAATGATATGAATTCTTTTTATCTCAAATAAGATGATATCAGAGCATTAGAGATTCGAAATTAGGGTTCATCTCCACTGTTGCTACCCTCTCATTTTTTTTCCTATCCCCTTGCAACAAAGCCGACCACCGCCGCCCCTTCTTCCCTTATTCGTCGGCACATCCCGTGACCCCCCTTGTGTTCGCCACTGACACCTACGCACCGACCCGACGAGCACGCAGCCCCATGCTTGTCTTGCCGCCTCTTGCCCGTCTCCGATTCGAGAGTGTTCCTCAACTACAGTAGGAGATTCACATCCCCTGTCCGATTGTTGGCCTTCCTTCCTCGGCGTTGTGATCACTGCCTCACACCGCCGCCTCCAGCCCTAACGCGACAGAGAGAAAACAGCAACAACAGCAAAGGGCGAGAATTAGTTTTGCTTTCCTCAACGTGAGCAACACCTACGCACGACTGCAAGTCGCGTCGTTCCTTACGCCGAGCAGCCGTCATCGCTCCTCTCCTCTCCTCTCCGAGCAGCCGCAGCGTCTTGGTCTTCCTTCAGTAAAAAACAGAGAAGTCTTCCTTGGCTGCTCTCCTCTCCGAGTAGCCACAGCCACTGCATCTTGGTCTTCCTTCGATAGAAAACAAAGAAGTCTTCCTTCCTTCATCTCTTAGTTGACTTCCTCGGGGATAAGGTCTTATGTTGAAAATAAGCTTTATATTGTGATGGATGTGGTGCTTGTGAGGGAAGTAAGGCACGAGTAACGCTCGTCCCCTTGCAACCCTATTACAAGCAGACTTAAATAGAGAAAACGAGGGGACATCATAACATGTCGGGTGCTCATTGGGCCCCATCGTCACATGCAGAGATGCTCTCTTTCTTTCTCTATCAGTCGACACGACAAGTGACGGGACAGCGCCACTTTTACAAAACCGTGGGCACAAAACCGTGAGCGCCCTTGGTTTTACAAAACCAGGAATCCAAGCGGGCCCCTATTGAACAGCGTGATATACTATTCGACACGACTAAAAGAAAAGGCCGCGTGGCTGACTCAGCCACGTACAGTTCGGCCGACATGGACAAAGGATGCGCCAGGAAATCGGGTCCTCCACGTTCCATTATTGACTCTGATAATGTACAGCCTTCGATCGACTGGCTGTATGGAGCCGTCACTGGTTCTTGCCTGACGGACCAGCAATTCCGTCACTAATTTTCACGACGTCTGTGGTCACCTTCCGTCTCTTCTTCCTCAATTGATTCCAACGGAAACAGTGTCCCCTCGGCCTAACCTTTTGGGCCGGACTTGCTTTACTGGCCGCGATTGGATTTGCAGGTGCTGAGATGGCTTTTGGAACAGTACAAGGCCCACCGGCCTGTTTCTGCTCGGACACCTTTCCTTTCTCCTGGCGTCGCCCTACGCCGGAGTTGTTCATCTTCTTCTCGCGCCTGTAGTACGGACTCAGCCGTCGTTGCGGTGGCGCTCGAAGATGCGCAGAAGGCAGCAGTGAGTCTATACTTCCTATACTCGTGAGGCTCAACACCTTTCTTCAAGTTTGAAAAACTCATAATCAAACTTTTGCATCCCACTCTCGAGCACGAGTTCTTCAACTTCATATACAACTACAATCTATGCAATGAGGAGACACCTCCATCAATGACTATATGCAATGAATCAAGACCATTGCCAACAACTTAGCTACATTTGGATATCCAATCTCTCAACCAAATTTACTAATGCAGGTTTAGGCCCTCTCAATATGACAGTTTTGTTCCTAGTGTCATGACTCGCATGCATCAAGTGTCACTCGAAACACTTCATGATATGTTATTGGCATGAGTGACTAGCAAAGCTCCATAACCTGATCAACACAATTAGTCTCATCTGTAACATGGCCATCAAAATCAGAATGGAGGAAAAAGAGGTCGAGGCTGAGGCGTGGTCGAGGTCTAGAATACTGCCAGATTTGCCTCAACTATAGTCATTATGCTCAAAATTGTTATAAAAGGTTTGATTCAAATTTTCTAGGAGGAGCATTTTCCTCAACTACAACAGTGGTCGGAACAGAATGAAGCGCAGAAGAAGGTGATGATCGGCTCGAACCCCGAGGGCTTCTTTTATAGGTTGTGTTCCATCGACTGAAAAATTGAATACGCCCACACGGCTTAATAGAAAACCGAATACGCAAACAAACTGAACAGAAATCCATATATGAAACTCCAAGTACACAAAAGTCCATTTTTATTACATGACAGAGTATGGACTGAAACTCACAACGAGAAAATGAAAACGAGAAAGTATGT
Source organism: Hedychium gardnerianum (assembly GCA_038050645.1). NCBI lineage: Eukaryota > Viridiplantae > Streptophyta > Magnoliopsida > Zingiberales > Zingiberaceae > Hedychium > Hedychium gardnerianum. The sequence goes on along the minus strand of JBBUKS010000055.1, from coordinate 1,631,689 downwards.
AGCGGAAGAAAAAGAAGTAATACTCTCACGGAGTCGTGGGACAGGCGGACGGAATCTCCAGCAACTCAACTATGACCTGAAGAAAACAAATTTACAGGTAGTGAGTATAAATAACTCAGAGGGTATAGAACAGATAGTGCATGACTACTATAGACATGAAAACAAAGGTACAGTCTCAAATGGAAAAAATACTAACTTGATCACAAGAATAGTAATAACTGAAACTATTGAAAACTAGTCTGATCCACAAAATACCAAGTGATACTCTCAAAGCAACATAGAAGCTAAAACAGTTCTATAATACTAAGAAGTATCACAGTAATAGCATAAGTCAATAAGAA
>JBBUKS010000055.1:1612033-1626927 GCA_038050645.1 Hedychium gardnerianum | reverse complement strand
AGTAATGCATGTAGATTTAGGGGATTTGCTTCTATATTAAGGTTGCTACTAGACTGGATAATCGAAAGATCCTTAGTAACAGAGGATTCTCATTCAACCGAGCTATTATGTCCTTAGTGACAAAGGGCATCGACACTTACCTAATTTCTAGAGTTACAAGACTTTGACATTGGAACTAACACTAGCTACATAAGATTAAGTATAAAGAATAAGGATATGAATATGTTATAGGGACATTATCTAGCATCATAGTAAAATCGAAAACCTAGAATTGCTTTCTAAACCAACCTTCACAGCTCTCTTCCCTCTCTTCTTGGACCTCAACCTCCAACACTCTCTCTCTCTCTCTCTCTCTCTCTCTCTCCCTCACTTAAGTTTACAAGCTTTCACACAACTAGATTAGTCTAGCTACTTGCTTCACAAACTCACTAGTGCATTAATCCACAGTCTCTGTTGGATCAATATCTTTTGTATTACTAACGACGTAACCATGCACTTGCGGTTTTGTGACAGCATACAGTGCCCACTCTTCTCCTATCTTCTTCTTATTTAAGCGTACAAGCCATCTAAGGAAAGAGATGAAGGCTTTGTGTGATCTCTTTGAGGAAGAACATCCACATAGAAGAGGGATTTGGTTTGTGAAATTATTGAAGGGTTGTTCATGTAATTGCTCTTCCGACAACGAGCAAGAAGAATAAGATCTTCGGGAGATTGTTGTAAGTGTTTACAGATTTTGTTTCTGTGTTTCATGCATTCAAATCAATAATGGTATCTGAGCAGTATTAGTTCTAAAAGCATGAAACTTTCGAAAACACACATGTTCACCGTTGGAGGTATTGCCGATGGAGTTTGCTTCGTCATGTTTTGCCGTCACCGCGGTCTACCATCATCACTGGGTGTTGGGAGATGCCATTCGCCTTGGAGGAAAATAATGGCATCCCCCTCGCAAACACTTACCCGCTACATGCCAAGTTAGTCGCCAGGAAATCGTGACTACGTGTTGCGATTTCCTCTTGAGCTAACGATGTTGCAAGCCGCGAGAACTGTGACCATGTTGTGGTTACCTCCCGTGGCCAGCAATTGAGTCATGGCAGAAGGGAACTATCACTGTTGGATGGTCATGTTGTTAGAGGCAGTGGTAGCCTGGGTGATTTGGGTGACAGGAGAAAGAAAAGAAACTTCGGTGGCGTGGGTGTTGTAACGAAAAAAAAAGAAAGACCAAATGTAGTGTTAGGTCTAAACCAGTGGTAGCAATAGTAAAAAAAATATTTTGTAAATTAAATGCATATTCATTTAATTAGAATTGAGTCATTGATTCAATTAATCTACTTGTTTTAATTAATAAACACGTTCAGATTTGAATGGTTAAAAAGGCTTCAATTAATTAGGCTTGGGACAGATTTAATTCATTGGGCTTGGGCCAGATTTGATTAATTAGGCTTAGGCCAGTTTTGATTAAATGGGTGAGATTTGTTCTATTAGGCCAGATTTGATCAAATGAGCTAGAATTAATCCACGGGCCTTGGTTTGATCAAACAGACCTGGGTTTGATTAGTAAATCTGAGTTTTACTAAATGGGCTTAAGTTGAACAATATCTTCATATAGTGCTTCCATGTCTAATTAGATTAGTTCTAATGAGTAATCTAATGCTTAGGATCCGACTTCCTGAGTCAGTAGTTGACTGGACGGTAGACTGGAGCTCCTTAAATTTATAAAATTTATTTTTTTTGATTATTTATGTGTTATTTATGTATTAGTTCTATGTCTATTTTAAATTGAATTAAGTCAATTTTGTTATTGATTAGTTAGTTTTATACTGACTTTGTGGAATTCAATTTCAGATGGCATGGATGATTTGCACTATGACTCATTGTGATGTGTTGTGAAACATGCTAAGGGAGGCTATCTAAGAGATAGAGTATGACCATGTTTATGGGGTTCAAGGACACATTGGGAGACTTGATCGACTATTCTGGAGGCTTGAGCAATAAGATTTTCCTATCCTAGATAACTAGCGGATTTGGACTTTGGTCCGGTCATTGCCGATAAGTCATAGTGAAGTTGCATACTATGCGTGGGGGCGCTATGAAGGGCGCAACACATATGCAGAGTTGTGTATAGAGTTGCTTCACCACGCGGATTAGGAGGATCTAAGTAAGGATTCGATAAAGAATCTTGAAATCAGTCTACTTGAACTTGCCTGAACGAAGCCTATAAAGATAGAGTTTGTGTTAGCTACTACATTAGTGTTTGTCCTAGTGGGAGTAGTGATAGTCTATCTAGTTTATTAGAGTTAAGTAGTTTATTATACTATTGTTAAGTATGAACAGTTTTTAACTTCAAACTTTATCAATGCATGTCTTAGCTGGATACTATGTGTTGACAACATTTTACTTTAAATGATTAGTTCATTTAATTTAATTTAAATGATTAGTTCATTTCATTTCATTTAAATGATTAGTTCATCCCATTTAAATGATTAGTTCATTTTTATTTTATTTAATGATTAATTCATGTAATGATTTATTTATTTAAATGATTAGTTCATTTAATGATTAGTTCATCATTTATTGATTAGTACAATTAATCGGATGTGTGTAATATGATTAATTAATGCTAGTTAGATTGGTTCAGACAAATGATAAGTGGAAACAAAGTTATCACTTGATTTTGTTAATCAAATCAGATTAATATTGAATTAATCAATAATTACATACATATGAATTATACTAAATTACTGAATAAGTGTTTATTTATGTTAAATCATGGCTACTAAGAACATAATAGCTAAACTCAATAAGGGAGACAAACTATATAGGGATAACTATAAAATATGACACCTTAAGATACAATATGTTCTTGAGGAACAAGAAGTTCTAGAGGCTATAAATCAGATCATGGAAGAACCTATTGATGGTTCTACAGCCTAACATAAACGTGATCTTGATGCATATAATACATGGAAGAAAAAGAACTCTACTGTTAAGGAAATATTGATTAGTTCAATGGTAGATGACTTAGTATTTGAGTATGAGTCATTACCATCAACTCATGTCATCTGGGTTGCCCTAAGAGATAAATATAGTGGAGTTAGCTTAAGCAAGCATTGCCAGCTAACAATAAAGTTTGGCAGCTATAAAAAAATGCCCGAATGTCTCCATGGCCCAACATTTGAGGGAAATGGTGAATATGATTTAAAAACTAAAGACTGTTGGTCATGAGTTGACTGATGAACAACAGATTTAGGCAGTAATCTGTTTCCTTCCTGATTCTTGGGAAACGATGAAATATAATCTTACACACAGTGAAAGTATCAAGACTTTCACTGATGTCTCACGTCATGTTGAACTTGAGGCGGAGAGAATTGAATCCACAAGGATTTCTGGACAAGCTTTTGTAGCTGAAGGTTCTGTTGGAGTATCTGGATCCAAGAATAAGAAAATATGGTTCAAGAAAGGAAAGGGAAAGAGAAAAGAAGTTGGTGTTGTTGCTGGGCAAGACCCAATCAAGAAGAAAGAAAAGAAGTATGGAAAGAAACCTAACAACAAGCTGACTTGCTATAACTGTGTCAAGTTTTGCTCGGGATTGTACCAAGCCAAAAAAGGTAAATTCATTTTTAACTTCTTTTCATGGGCATTATGTTGTTAGTTCAGTGTTGTTAGCTGATCTTTATCCTTTGTGGATTATAGATTTAGGAGCAACGAACCATGTAGCTCATGATTGAGCTACATACATGGAATACTGTCGGGTATCAACTGACAACAAATGGATATATGCGAGAAATAATGCAAAATTGAAGTCAAAGGAGTTGGCACATGCAAACTCAACTTACGTGGTTGACGTACCTTGTTTCTACATGATGTCCTTTATGCTCCTAAGATTGATGGAATATAGTTTTCATTATTAGTCTCCTTGATTTGGGTTATTGTATTAACTTTTACAGTCGATCTGTGAAACTCAAAATTAACTCGGTGTTAATTGGATATGGTTATGTAACGAATGGTTTTATGGTTCTTGATGTAGAACCAAATATTAATTATGACAATGATGATTGTTTTTCAAACATTGCTCTTACTAGTAATGCTGATGTAAATGATGAAGTTTGACATGCTAGATTAGGACATATGGGACAAGAAAGAATAAATAAATTAGTTAAAGAGGGTCTACTCGACACTCATGCTAAAGTTAACTTGTCGATATGTGAGCATTGTCTTGCTGGAAAAGCAACTAGGAAACCATTTGATAAGGCTATTAGGGCTGAATCATCATTGCAATTAATTCATTCAGATATTTGTGGTTTAATGAATGTAAAGGTTAAATACGAAAGTTCTTATTTCATTACATTTATTGATGACTTCATACGTTTTGGTTATGTGTATTTGATTTCTCATAAATTTGAAGCATTAGATTGCTTCAATTGTTATTTGAACAAAATTGAGAATCAATTGGAACATAAGGTTAAAAACTTACGCACTGACTGTGGAGGTGAATATTTGTCTGATCGGTTTAAGACAATATGTAATGAGAAAGAGATTATTAAACAACTAACTATCCCTAGAACTTCACAGCAAAATAGAATTGCTGAAAGAAGAAATCGAGCTCTTCTAGATATGGTTAGGTCTATGATGACTCAAGCTAATTTTCCAATTTCATATTGAGGAGATACGTTATTAGCTGCAACCTATATACTTAACCGAGTGTCTTCTAAATCTATTTCATCTACTCCATATGAACATTGGACAGACAGAAAATCAAATTTGAGTAATCTGAGACCTTGGGGGGTCAGCTGCTTATGTTCATGATAAGACTTACAAATATGAAAAATTATGACTCAGGGGTAAGAAGTGTATCTTTGTAAGATATTCTGATACTTCTAAGGGTTATGTTTTCATCAGTGAGTAACAAGATGAAACAATCTCTGAAATAAAGTCTAGAGATGTTACTTTTTTAAAAACTGAGTTCCCAACAAGAGGTGAAGTTGATAAGATAATTCCTTTATTTGCAATAGAGGAGGAGGATTGTGTTCCTTTATCAACAAATTAGGTATCACAAGAGATGCCCAAATCTAGTCAACCTAGTGGGAATGATTTGCCGATGAATGAGTTAGTTTCTTAACAATCTAACCTATGAAGAAGTAGTTGTCAGATTATTCCTCAGAGAAGGTTTGACATTAAGAATGAAGCATTAATGATTCTCCCAGTTGACAATGAGGAACCTTGGACGGTTGAGGAAGCATTGAGATGCTCAGTTAGAGAAAAATGAAAAGTTGCAATGGATGAAGAAATGAAGTCTATGAGAAAGAATCATGTTTGAGATTTAGTCGATCTTCCTTCGAGCCGAAGGGCTATTGAGAATAAGTAGATTTTCAAAATTAAGAGGAAAGTAGATGTATCGATCAATCAATACAAAGATCGACTAGTTGCAAAAGGATATACTCAAATGGAGGGTATTGATTTTAAAGAAACATTCTCCCCAGTTGTGAAGTTTGTGTCAATACGTGTTATCCTAGCTATAATAGCACATTTTGACATAGAATTACATCAGATGGATGTAAAAATGACTTTCCTTAATGGTAATCTTGACAAGAAAATCTATATGACACAGCCAAAAGGTTACATTACTGAAGGCCAAGAGAATACAGTATGTAGACTTAAAAAGTCTATATATGGGCTAAAGTAAACGTTAAAACAATGAAATATAAGATTTAAAGAAGTCATTTTGTCGTATGGTTTTGAAATAATCAATGAGGATCATTGTGTTTACCTAATAAAGGAAAAAAGAAAAGTTTGTCGTCTTATCATTATATGTTGATGATATGCTAATAGCTAGAAGTGACGTAAAGTGTGTGATAGAAGTCAAATCATGACTTTCATCACAATTTGACATAATAGATATGAGAGAAGCTGAGTATATCTTAGGAGTAAAGATCATTAAGGATCGATCAAAAAGGCTTTTGAGTTTGTTTCAAGAGACTTATATCACTAAGATGCTACAACACTTCAATATGTCAGATTGCAATATTGAACAAACTCCTACAATGAGAGGTACTGTTCTGAGCAAAAGTATATTTCCCAAAACTCTTGAAGAAATAATCGAAATGAATAAAAAAGCATATGTCAGTGTCATTGGTAGTTTAATGTATACTATGTTGTGTACTTGTCTTGATATAAGCTATGTTGTTAGCTTAGTTAGTCGTTTCCAGTCAAACCCAGGATCGAGACACTGGAAAATAATGAAAAAGATATTCATATATCTTAAAGAGATAACAGATTATTGTCTTTGTTTCCAAGGATTAAATATAAGTCTGAAGGGCTACATAAATGCAGATTGGGCGGGAGACATTAATGATAGAAAATTCACATCTGGCTATACCTTCTTGTTGAATGGTGGCGTCATCTCATGGAATAACAAGAAACAAACTTGTGTAGCGCTGTCAACAATGGAAGCTGAGTATATGGCTTGTGCAGCGGTTGTTCAAGAAGCTACCTAGTTGAGAAGGTTCCTAAAGCATCTAAAGATTATGAGGACAGTGAGAGTCCTATTACAATATACTGCGACAGTCAAACTGCTATAATTTTTTTCTAAAGATCTCAAATATCTCAACAAAGGCAAGCATATAGAAATTAAATATAATTTTGTAAGAGATATTGTTGATAAGAAAAATAATAATTCTTGAGTATATCCCTACACATACTATGCTTGTAGATCTTTTTACTAAGTCATTGCCTAAAGAGTCATTTCAAGGACATGTGAAGTCTTTGAGAATTCGTAAAATATAATACATTGTAAAATATCATGATTTATTCAGTGTATATGTTGTTGTTATATTTTGGATAAAAGTCTCTGTAAGCATGTTAGCAAATTAAGATTGGTCCACTCACATGGACAATCATCTCTACTCGTTAAGTATAAATAAAGGTAAAATCATTACTTATGAGACAACTTATGTAGCTGTGAATAGAGACATACCCATAAATTGGAGTTACCTTAATAATTGTGTCAACATGAGAATATTTATGTATGATTAGAGTAAATGAACCCACCATTTACTAAATCTGCTAAAATCCAGATTGAAATTCATAAGTTGAATTCAGAATTAGATATTAGGTATGTTTAGATCAAAATCTGTACGATGTTAAATTTTGAGAAAAACATGCACTCTTTATTAGTAAAGAGAAAAATATCGTAGCATGTGATTCATATCATATGTGCTATAACAACAACAAGGGAAAATGAATTTATGTTTCTCTATATAAGACATTTGAGATTATAAGTTAATCTCAATTTTACCTTAAGTGACTATTTAATTGTCTACTTAAAGTTCTAGTCAGTATCTGCTACTTTAGCATATATTCTATTGGCTATGGATGATTCGGTTTATGGAGCATAACTAGGAAAGCGACTGATTAGAATAAATAGATTTTATCTAAAAAGAAAAATTAAAATAAATTTATATTTTTAATATTTATTTACTGGTCGATCAGTTATATTTTTTGTCGAGTACTTAAAATGTGATTATGAATAATTATATTGATTGGAAATATTGAATATGCTCTCGACATATTAGTCATTATGAGAGATTAGAGATGTTCATAGTAATGTAAATAATTTAATTTGGAATAAAAACAAGATATTGATATCTCCGATTCGTTTGACAAAGTAGTTAAGTGTAATAATTTTTTTGGCAGCAATTGCTCAGTGTGCTTGCTATCGCACGAATCATTTTCCCTGAAGTATAAATTGAATGTTCTTACATGATTTTTGTTACTAGATGATCTTTAAGGATGGACTTGGACGAGTGGGAGATGTTAAGCGTGTGCTGCGCATGTTAGGAAGATGAAAGGACGTCCATTCATCTTCATCCTCCTCCATAATGTGCAATTAGAGCACAAGTTCTCTCCCTTATGCACTAATCACTGTTCGGACTAGTGGCTATCGTGATGTACTTCCTCCGTGTTAGTCTTAGAACGAACTGACGAGACGTTGGGGATGAACATTTCGCCTTTTGCCATTAATTAGAGCATAAGTTACCAATTATTTTTCTTATATAAATATTCAAGACAATCAAGAGAAAGTAGTGAGGGCGAAGAGAATATCAAGAAGAGCATGAGGATTTGGTTCTTGAAATCTTAAAGAGCGATTTGATTCGTGGTCACTCTCCTGATGACGAGCACGAAAAACACAGGATGTAAGTATTTATAGTTTATAAATTTTATTTCTATATTTCATGCTTTAGATCCAACGGGGCGATGAGGAAATCCTTTCGGCATTGGCTTTATTTCTACCCTTCGATCATGCTACGTGCCGTCAGATCGCATCGCAGCACTCGCCTTCTTAGTCTCGGTTCTTAGATCTGCCGACTTCGACGCCGGTCCTCAGAGAGCTCGCCTCTTCTCTTTCACTGGAGTGGATCGAAGCCCTCGCGATTCGTCAGCACAGACGGGCTAATCGAAGCGCTGGCGAAGATAAACGAGAATCCGATCTCTCCAGCGACCACGAAGAGCGCACAGGTGGCCATATTCTACTTAGCGTCGGCCAACAAGAGGATTGCAGCTAGGGTTTTGGAATCGGGGTCCATTCCCTTGTTACTCGAGATCATCGTCGACGGAGACAAGAGCAGCTGCGAGAAGGCGCTAGGCGTGTTGGACGCTGCTCTGAGCTGCAGCAGAGGCAGGGAGACGGATCACAGCCAGGCCTTGACTGTGCCAGTGCTGGCGAAGGAGATGCTCCGGGTGTCGGAGACGCCGACGGAGTTCGCCGTGTCTGTGCTGTGGAAGCTGTGCAAGAGTGACGAGAGGCGGGTGCGCGGTGGTGGCTATCAAATCTGGGGCCTTCCAGAAGCTGCTGGTTCTGCTGCAGGTCGGGTGCAGGCCTCCGATACAGGGGAAGCATGAGAGATCATTGACTGTTGATAACAAACGAAGTGTTTTTAATCGTTGACTAATTTATAGATACACGATGAAAATTACCAGTGTACAGAAAGATACAGCACGTGATAGGTAAAAGCATCTCGACTACAAATTTTCTACTTGCTAAAATAGTACAAACAATATTTTTTTCTAAAAAAATAATTTAATATTAAAAATATACGGGATTTTTCAAGGACCCATCTAAAGTTCAGGTTTGATTAAAAAACGTCTCAAGATTTAAAAATGTCCCAAAGTTTTTTTTTTCATTTTATCTTTATTTTTTCTCTTTCTCTCTTTTCCTATTTCTCTTCTATACCTGCAATCTCTCTCTTCTCGATTCTCTCGTCTCTCTTCTTTATCCTCTCATCACTCTTTTTCTTGCAATAACTATTGAGATAATGATTTTTAAAAATCAACACGATAGTTTTACACTATCATCAATCTAGTAGGATTAAGATCAAGTTCAATACGGACTTGATTTTCTAGAGATTAAGATTAAATTTTAGTTAAAAATTATCATAATATTATAGTTTATTCGAAGAGGTCGAAATAAATAATGGAGAACATCGTTGAACTCCTTACAATCTCAAAAACTCACAAAACCTGAAATGAGTCCAATTGAATATGTGTAGATTTATTAGTGGATTTTGACTAGGTGCTACAATATTATATTAACTTTTAATTAAAATATGATCTTGATCTCTAGAAAATCAAGTCCATGTTGGGCCTGCTCTAGTTGATCTGAATCAGCACTATTATAGGCCTAGTCTAATTCAGATCAAGCTCAACATTAGCTTGATTTCTCGAAGATCAGGATCACATTCTAGTTAAATTTTTGCGATCAAAACCACTGATGGATTTAGATAGGTTCGATTGGATATATTTTAGGTCGTGTGAGTTTCTGAGGTTGTAAGGAGTTCAACGGTGTCCTTCATTACTTATTTCGACATCTTCAGAGGTATTAAAATATTATGCTAACTTTCAACTAGAATCTGATCCTGACCTTCAAGAAATCAGGCTCACATTGGGTCTGATTTGAATCAGACCAGGTCGTTGATAGTGCAAACAAACGCCATCAGTGATGCTAGTATAATTAAGTTGTGGTGTTGATTTTTAAAAATTAATATCACAATAGTTATTGACAACAAAAGGTGAAACCGTCATCTCAGTGGCTCCTCTAAGGTGACTCCCATTGTCTGAAAGGAAGGTAAATTATGAGGGCTTCGCCTAATAATAATAACACATGCAAAAAAAGGTTGAGACAACTAGTAAGGTATTCCATATTCGTTGGAAATTAACCTCATATTTATTGACAGTAATACTTTTGTATGAATTAATTGTGTCAGCATGTGAGAGCAGCACTATAATAGTTATTAGTAGATATGAAAGAGGAGAGAAAAAAAAATTAAATTTGACAGAGGAATAAAATGTGGAAATAGATATGTTTTTTTTTGGGGGGGATATTTTCAACTCTTGGAATGATTTTTGAGCAATTCTAAATTTTAGATGTGTTGGATAATTCCCGATAAATATAACATGAGCCTGAATCGAGAGAATGTCTATATATTGATTTAATATTCAATTATATCTGGGACATTTCTTTGATTTAGAATACTCCGTCCGTTGGCGTGAAAATTGGAAGTGTTAAAAAGGACGAACTTTTTTTAAAGTATAATGATTCTTAGAAAATATAATAAAGCAAGACTAACTAATTGAAGGATAAAATAAGTTAATGAAGATTTAAAACATTTAATAAATAAATACAAAATATATAATTTTAAAACCGCCCAAACAATAAATTTAAATCTTAGATAAAACAATCCAAACAAGTTGAGCCCATCGGCCAGCCGTTTCCACAAATCCGCCTTGGGAATTCAACCACAAGGTTTCAAAATTCGGCATTTGAAGCTCGCACAAATCCATTCAAATTTGACAAAAATATTTTTCTTTTTTTCCTACTGTTTTAAAAATCAAATCGTAATAAATTGTCTGATGGTAATGAGGTGGAATCGTCATTTTCCACCCATTCTAAATGATGATAATTTACGAAGATTTATTCAATCTTAGATAAATTGCAATAAATTATCGATGATTCAACTGAAAATAAATACTGACGTTTGATTTTGATTAATCGATTCGAAGTTGTTTAATTGATATTGTTTTATTATAAAAAGTTCAACCGACAAAGTAAAAAAATTCACATCTTACGAAGAGTTATATGAACTTTTTTTAGCTAACGTGCCACCTCAATATCACATCAAAAATATAAAATTCTATTAAGGTATCTCCAATAATTATAATTTTAAATGAGCTTATTTATATTTCCTAATGTATCACATCAAAAATATAAAAACTTACTATTATATCCATAATAAAAAAAACTTTTTATAATTTTTTTTAGGCCCTACATTAATCACATATTTTTATTTATTATTTTTCCATTTAATAGCTCTATATAATTTTCATTTAATATTTTAATTAATTATGATCTTTATTTTATTTATAATTTTTAATTAATATATTAATTAACTTATGATTTAAATTTAATTTAATTTATAATTTTCATTTAATATTTAATTAACTTATGAACATTAAGTTAATTAAAGATATTTTCACTTATCGGATATATTTATTTTCAAAATAATAATTTGTTAATAATTTTATTAAAAATTTAAATTTATATAAAAGAAAGAAATGATACAACTTTAATTTTCGTCCCGTCGTAAGTCATATGTTCAGCAGTGATTTTTGATGCATAAAGTCTTTGTAATCTAGGAGTTAAAGACAAATAAAATAACTGACTGTATGATTTACGTCGTTGTTCACTCCTTCAGGTGCTCTTGTACCTAGCTTGATTACAGAATTTACAAACCTCTGCATCTTCATCATCTCCCCAATATAGCATACAACCATCTCTGCAAACATCAATTCTTTCCACCGGAAGGCCTAATTCTTTCACGAGTGATTTCATACTGTAAAAATCAGGAGGCAATATGTGATCACGCGGCAATGCCTCTTCAATAACTTGAACAAAATCATTAAAACAATCTTGTGACACATTATGCTTTTACATTCAACAATCTTGCGGTGAGAGATAATTTAGTGTGAGTGTCACAACCAGCCCATAATAGTTCATCTACAGCACTCAAAATTTCCTGAAATTAAAGATATATTTTATTATTCACATTTTCATCACCACTTGGTACTTGTACCTCTTCCAATAGCGATGCATAAGTAGTAAATATTTGCTCAACTGTTGGAGGACAACTAGTACTTGCACCATATGGTTCAGGAATCAAATTCGGACCCGCAACATCAAATATCATTCTCTGATATGAATTTAACTGATCATAATAACTTTGATCTCCACTAATTGAGACTTGTATGTTTTGTCCATAATCCTCATCAGATATGAACGATTCATCATGACATGTCCAATTATAGTAATTGGCGATAAAACTAAATCTACAAAGATGTTCTGACACTTTATCACAATGTTAAATATTTACCATTGTGACACTTTTTGCATAGACATCTTATCTTATTCTCATCCATATACTGAACATTGCTAGATGCAAAATTCAAAAATTGTTACAACCCATTTATAAACTCATCAATTAAACTCTGTCGTCCAGGTAAATTCTTTTGATACATTCACTTTCTTTCATTCTGCATTTTGTCTATTTCTAATATATTACAACATTAATAAAAACAACTAGACAACACACTAATGATCACTATGTACTTAATTTATATACAAAGAAAAATAAACTATAACAAAGAAAATAGAAACATGAGATAGTAAAATTCCTGATCAAATATGGTATTAGAGTTTCATATAGGAGGAAGAAATTACCTAATAAACGTAAACAAGGACGAGTGTCTCTCCAAACACGTCAAATACAAACCTGCACAAACAATAATATTAAATTTAATTGCAATAAACTATAAGAGTCTACAAACAAATATAGTCTTGCGGCCATCAGTATACCATATCTCTTGGCCAGTCGGGGATAAGTGCATAGAGGCCACGGCAGTCGCAGCAAGTCATTCTTCCATGACAATCCCAGGGCAGCAAAGTCAATCCGCCCACGGGTGGCCAAGAGTAGCCGCGACACCTCTAATGCTAGCTAGCCCCGGCCGCCCTCGGCCAGCCAACCAACACCGGCCAGCTAGGCAAACCCGACCAGCCAAGCCCAACCAGCCCAGGTTGGCCGAGGGCAGCAAGGCTCGGTCGGCCGGCTAGGCAAACCCAGCCAGCCAAGCCCAGCCAGCCCCGATCAACCAAGGGTAGCAAGGCCCGATCGGCCAGCCACAACATCGGCCAAGACCAGCCAGCCTCGACCGACAAAGCCCAGCCAGCCGAAGACAGCCCCCGGCCAGCCAGCCATAGCCGCGGTCGGCAAAAGCAAGCCCCGACCGCCCAAAGCTAGTCCCGACCTCCGCAAGGGGGGAGGTAGGCAGCCCCAGCCGCCCAAGGCCAGCCAATCGTGGCAGGGGCTTGCTTTGGCCGACCAAGGCAGGCCAACATCGATCCACATCATTAGATAGGAGAGGGGGAGACAGATCGAAGCTTACCAAGTGGAGATCGTCGTCGTTGGAGATCGTCGCCGTCGAAGATCGTCGTCATCGGAGATCGCCACCGCCAACCGTCGAAAGAGAGGAGAATAGATCTAGGTTTATGGGGAATCGGGTCGGGTTTTTCAAATTTAGGGTTAAATGAGCGACATATTTTATTCATCCCTAAATTCGCAGATTCTACAACGAATCCTGGATTTGTCACAGATTAGCCCTAATTTAAAAAAAAATCATCAAAAATTGGTTGATTGACCTAGAGAGCTCGAAATCACATAAAGCTAATTCCTTTGCACTCGTGTAGTTCTCATGATCATGTCCGTGACCTCAAATATTTTTTCCCCATTAATTTTTTTTCATAGTTAAATTAACTAGATTAAATTAAATTACCTAGTAATTTAGTTAAAACAATACTAAATATATATTAAAAAGAGTTTGATTTAATATGTTAGGTCGAATGCATGTTAAACAATCACTAATCAAAAAATACTGGGTAAAAAAAATATTTGAGGTCATGGACGACCATGAGAACGACACGAGAACATAGGAAACAGTTTCATGTGATTCCGAGCTCTCTAGGTCATTCAATTAATTTTCTATGATTTTTTTCTTTTTCTTAAGTTAGGGTTATTCTATGATAAATCCAGGATTCATCGCAGATTAACCCTAATTAAAAAAAAGAAAAAAAAAATATTGAAAATTGGTTGAATGACCTAGAGAGCTTGGAATCACATGAAACTTGTTCCTATGCGCTTGTGTAGTTCTCATGATCATGTCCATGACCTCAAGTACTTTTTTTCTCATTAATTTTTTGTTATAGTTAAATTAACTAGATTAAATTCAATTACCTACTAATTTAGTTAAAACAATATTATATATATATTAAAAAAGTTTGATTTAATATGTTAGGTCGAATGTGTGTTAAAAAATCACTAATCTAAAAATACTGGGTAAAAAATATATTTGAGGTCATGGACATGATCATGAGAACTACACGAGCATATAGGAATTAGTTTCATGTGATTCCAAGATCTCTATGTCATTCAACCAATTTTCGATGTTTTTTTTCTTTTTATAAAAAATTAGGGTCATTCCGCGATGAATCCAGTATTCATCACAGATTCTGCGACAAATATATGAATTCATCGCAGAATCTGTGATGAATTCTGGATTCATTGCAGATTAGCCCTAATTTTTAAAAAAAAAATCATCGAAAATGGTTGATTGACCTAGGGAGCTCAAAATCACATAAAACTGGTTCCTATGCACTCGTGTAGTTCTCATGATCATTTCCATGACCTCAAATATATTTTTTCCTATTATTTTTTTCATAGTTAAATTAACTAGATTGAATTCAATTACCTACTAATTTAGTTAAAACAATACTATATATATATTAAAAAGAGTTT
>JBBUKS010000055.1:1596035-1611933 GCA_038050645.1 Hedychium gardnerianum | reverse complement strand
ACGTGTTCGTGTGGATACCGAAAGAGGCGCGAACACTTGATCGTGCTGAGGTCCAACTAGTACCAAAGTTGCTGCCGAGAGAACGTAGCTCACGCAACAAAGGTATAAACTCTCATAACTCTTAGTATACAGGTTTTTTTCGCATAGATCTTCTGGAAGGATCTTGATTTTATTCCGCTGTGCATGTATTGTGTTTTGCGCTCAAGATCCTTACACAACCGACACGAGCTATGCTCAATTTCATAACTTTTCCAACGGGCGCCATGGGCAACCCGTGCCAGCCGGCATGGCCTGTGCTAGACTTGCAAAGCTTCCTGATTTCTGCCATGGGCGGGTCGTGTCGGCCGGCACGGCCCGTGCCACCGCCCACTAGCAGTCACAACGCCCAACACAAGGGGTTGTGCCCGCAGGGCACAGCCCGTGTCGGGCACCTGGAACTCACCTATAAAAGGGGGATATCAAATCTGTGGAGGGGATCTTGAATGGGTGTCATCCAAGGGCCCCAAGAAGACTTTGAATAGTGGATTAAAGGGTTTTTCGATGCATCAACGTTCATATTTCAAATCGAAGAGCAACCGGAGAGGATCCATTACATCGAGACTAAGCTTTTCTTCATATTTTCTGAATTGTCTTGATTGCAACTTGTTTACATGATGATCTCTTGTTGTAACTTCGAATTCATGGAGTAGACTCTTGATTTTAGGATTAGGGAGTAGCCCATACTTGTTTAATCTATAGAGTTTGAATTGTTCTTGTTCAATGATATGTGTGTTTGTGATCCGGATCTACTAATTGAACACAATCTTGATGCCACAAGCATAAGACTTGTATCCCATGAGAATTTAGGGATGAACCGAAAGGAGAATCCAATCCTCCGACCCGTAGAAACCCGAGACATGGAGAGTCACCTACGAAAGTAGATCGATATGCCACGAGGAGTCATAGGCTATCATAGATCTTAATGGATCGGTTCTAATACGTCGTCATATAGTAAGAGAAGGCAACTCGGGAATTGTGGGATCATGTGATAGAGATCTCCTTAGGAAATCCCTCAGCTCTATCGCTCTGAAAGTAGACAACGAATTGAAATGGATACACCGGTGTAGTTCCAAAAGTTCATATCGGATACCATAGGATAGTCTACCTACATAAACAATCATTGAGGATAGGAAATCAAACATAGTTTAAGTGTTTACAATCATTTAGTTGAAACCAAAGTCCTAGTATTATTTTTCCCATCAATTTCTCTTGGATCACTCTCTTTCCTTCTGTCTCTAATCTAGCTCACACTCTCTCCTCACCTAATTCTCTAATTTCTTCTCTTAGATCATTTTCTCTTTCACAACCCAAACCCACGATTAGTCTAGATAATTATATTTGTTTAGTATACTAGTACTTAACCATCATTCCCTGTGGATTCGATCTACTTAACGACAGAATTGTGCACTTGTGATATACACACACATCACCCCTCTTCCGAACAGCAACCTACATCTGAAGCTCCACCTTAATCCGGTGATCCCATAGTTCCATCTTAACCACAAGCTTCTTTTGGTGTTGGGTTAATCTCTTCTTTTGAGTTGATATGTTCTTGATTGTTGAATGATTGTAATAGAGTTAGCCCCCATGTTTAAGATTGCATGCACTTGGTGTTAATTGATTCGTGCTTATTTTGTGTTCGATGAAATGTTTCTTTCATTAGCTATGCTTTAGTTGCAATTCCTTTAGTTTAATTTCTTGCCATGCCTTGTTTTGTTGAATGTTAATGATGGTTGTTATGTGATTGGGATGCATGAAGGTTTGATTAGGTTAACATGTCATGCTTTTCATTTCTATTAATTCTTTTGCAAATGTAGTTTAGTTCAGTTACATTCCAATTGCTCACATTACGTTATGTTTGTTTATTATCTACGTCGTGTTCGTAGTTTAGGTTACAATCCTATCAATTGCATTCCTTACTCTTTTTTGTCCTTAGATTTAGCATCTAAAATCAAAACCCCCATTTACAAATAAATAAATCTTAAGATTATCATGCATCGGCTACACTCCTTGAGAGACGATCTGAGTTATCCTATACTTCACTAGTGTAGGGGTGTTTAATAATTTGTTTGATATTGTTTCAGAACAATATAGGTGTTATCAAAATGGTGTTGTTGCTGGGGAGTGTAGCAGTGTTTGATAGTCTTAAGATTGTTTGTTTTTTCTGTTTTCTACAAAAATAAAAAATAAAAAAAATTGTTGAGTGCCTTAATTCTTAGATATCCATGTGTTTTGTCTTATGTGTTTTCTGTGTCTTTTGATCTTGTTTGTTTTAGTGTTTCAATGTAAGACCGGGAACTTTCTTCTATGAGAAACAATGGATCCCAATTTTCAACTGTTTGGAGGCATCAATGAGGCTTATCTTTCTAGTGCTGAGCAACATAGAATGGAGAGTTAGTTAGATGAGAGAACTTTTCTTCGCAGATAGTATATCATGAACCAATCGTCAACGCCGACTATACAACCTCAATTCTGTTATGACTGAAGAAATTTAGATATCTTCATAGATATTGTCCATTTTGGACCTAAGTCCTCATGAATTTATTTTTGGGCTCTACCTGTTAGTGTCAGCCCTAAGAGCCAAATCATGAGTTGATTGACTTAGGACATATTGTATCATATTTATCAATAAAAGGCAAGATTTTAGTTATTATATTTAGGTTGTGTTAACTGAATAAATATAATAATGTCCTAGAATAGTATATTCTAATCTACATCATATCAATTGGTTGAATTGATTGTGGGAGACTGTTGATATATATATAGAACATTACTCTTAAATATTCCTAGTCAAGTATTAATATACAAAGGACAATATTAATGCATTGAGACTAACATGTAGATCAATTGATAACTTATTCTCACAAATCGTGGATATATGATATCAAGTTGACACATGAGTATATATTAAAGAATATATATTGAATTGACCTGCCATGAGAAGTTTCATGGATCATTATATGAGCGTCATAAATATTCTCATAGTGACTATTAGTATAAATAGTCCTTAGACCTGAAGTCACTACGGTTTCTTACATAAGAAGTTATGTACTTTGGTATCGACAAACGTCACCTGTAATAAGGTGGACTATAAAGTCGTTCACTGGGTATGCAATGAGCTATGCAGAGGAATGTGAGTGATGTAGATAGGATTTGTCCCTTCCATATAACGGAAAAGATATATGTGGGCCCCTTGATTAAGTAAAACTACTGATATGCATGGTCATGCTCAAATAAGGCAATATAAGATATTAAGCTTATTTGGTTAAGTGAGTCTACTTAGAGATCAAGAAACATATAGATTGATGAGAGAATGACACGGTCTATGCCTCATGTATCAATCTAGATATCATGGATAAAAGGACTAAGTTATACAAGATAATGGTCACAGACAAGTTAGGTCAGATCTCGACATTCTCGTCACTTGAATAACAATGATGCATTACTAGATGTCACTCATTGCTTGTGTATCTAAAATAGTTTTAGAAACACTGCCAACGTTATGAGAACCTATTTGGTCACATACAAAGAGTATGTTGAATTGGAGATTGATTTCTTTTAGTTTGACTAAAATAATGTGGGTTTGAACCTTAAGTTCAAAATGGGTTTCGGACCTTAAAGCCCAAACCCAACTATAGAGCCCTCTAAGAGAAACACTAGTAATCTTCTCTTCCAAGAGTGTTGAGGAGGTGAAGAGGTAAGGGTTATCTTGGTTTTAATTGCCACCTTAAATATCTCTTAAAGAGGGTGGAGAAGGTGAAGAGGCAAAGGTTGTCTTTTCATTGTCATCTTAAGTAGTCATCTCTAGCAAGATGAGGAGGTGTGTGAAACTCTCCAATTTCATTTTTTGTCTTCTTGAAATTGTGAGAAGGAAAGAAGGAAATGTGCTCATGTGGATATTGTAGAGGCATGGACATTCTGATCACACTTAGATCGGTCGAACTAGTATACCGCAAGGGTTGTTCACGCATCAAAGGTAACAATCCTATTCACTTATAATAGTTATAAGATGTAGTTATGCATTTACATGGATCTCTGGAGGGATCGATTTTCCGCTCCGTTCTTGTTTGTTTTTCGCTAAAGATCTCAACACTACCCAAAAGGTCTCATACCAATGGAGATATCTTTTCCTTATAAGCCTCATGTGTTTTCAATGTGAAACTTCCCCAACAATCCCCCCCCCCTCAAATAAAGGACCACAGGAGCCCCCTCAAGCGAAAAGTTTATCCGTTTGACGTCCGATCTTCGACCTACCAGATTTTCCTACCCCTCAGTCCAATTGACCTAGTAGGTCTTTCTGCCTGGTGTCTAGTCCTCTTGATCCGGACACGAGAGCCCTCACTTCCTTTATTTGAGGTCAATATTCTACTCACATGGCTTAATTAGATCATAGCTCTTATGCACAGTCGGCGATTAGACCTTCTGGCAGTCCAAACTCTAATACTAATTGTTATGACAGAAAGAATTTAGATATCTCCACAATTGTATGATATAGTTCACTTTGGGCCTAAGCCCTCTTAAATTTATTTTTGGGCTTTACCCAAAAGGACTCACATCAATGGAGATATCTTTCCCTTATAAGCCAATAATCTTTCTTATTTGTTTTCAATATGGGACTTTGTTTACAATCTTACAACCTCAATAAGTACTACCAACCTGAACCTCAATACTTCCAACCCCAATAGTCCTATAGTTCTGATTGGATGCAACAAGATGATGGCTCAATCTATACTCTTCAGACAGCAGCAGCAACCAATGTCTTTCCAATAGAACCTCAGTACTTCCAACCCATGGAACAACAAAATAGATACGAGTCATTGTACAATACCTATAATCCAAGTTGGAGCGATCATTCAGATTTCAGGTATGGGGAAGCACAACAACAAATTGATCAACTTATCCTGCGTATCAAAGTCCGTTTGAATTTCAGGATAACTTGATGTCTACTTGATCACAGTCATTCCAACAGGTCGAGCCAACTGGAGGGTATTCTAAGACTTTAGTGAAGAGATTCTGCTCTCAATCAAACAGGAACCTCATTGCAGAAACTAGAAGTGCTTGCGCAACAACTAGCATTGCAAATGCAGAAACAAAAGTTCTAGTTTCAATTGAGAATTGAAGCATTACTACAAAATTGCCAGATGTTATGTACCCAAGTTCCCACAGGTTAAAGTTTTGACTCTTCGACAAAATTATGTTTCACAACTTGAGGAAAATTCAGTTGAGACAGTTGTTAATTACTTCCACAATTTGAGGGAATTAGACCTTAGTAAAAGCCTAAGGCTGACTGACAGATCTGTGTATGTGCTAGGCGATGGATATCAGTGGAGTTGATGTGTGATAGCTGCAACTGACAAGGCTTTGAAGGTATGTAAATTTCCTTGTATTTTGTAATAATAAAATAATGCCAGACATTGCAATTCTTGTGGCAAATGCTTGTCGCAGGCTATATCATATCATTGCAGCGAACTGCAATCTTTAAATTTGGATTGGTGCGAAAAGTGAGTGACAGACCAGTTTAGCAACTGGATGCCCTGATCTAAGGGATTTGGACGTGTCTGTTTGTCATTGTGTGCTCATGCTAGTACATCTATCATCACAGTTTGCTAAATATTGAAAATATACATCATCAAGGAGCCCACGGAATCATATTGGAGTTGCATTTTCTGCTAGCTCTTGGTTGAAAGATAATATCTGTTTTTGTAGGATCAACAGTCCTAACCAATCTTTGTTTTGTTAGTGCAGATGAGAGAGTGACTGCTCTAGTTGCTCTAGCAAACTGTTGCCCGAGATCTCTGGACTTGCATTATTTGTCAGAACATCACCGACAAAGCTACATACTCTGGCAGAAAACTGCGATAGGAGCAGACTTGGGTATCAGCAAAACAGCAGTGGCCGTAGCAGATGGACTAACGAACCTCAACATCAGTCAGCGCACAGCCTTTACCAGCCCCTGCAGTTCAAGCTGTGTGACTGGTTCCCACTGCATACCTGCCTGAGGAATTCACTGATAATCAGTGGTTGTCTCGGCCTCACTTTTGTGCATTGTGCTTGAGCTGTTTGTGCCCACCTTGTTGGAGGAACTGTATCAGCTGACCATGCTTACTGAATAGATTGGAAAGCCTGCAAGGTAACTTGTGTTTGAAGACGTAGACGTGGGCAACTCTTGCATTTGCAGTTTGTGTTAGTAAATACTTGGTAATCTATATTTGATGCCAAGTATCTGTACAGTATCCAGTTGCTATATTATAATTTCGAATGTGCTAAATTTAAGCTTTGAAGTTCAGCATAACTGGTTGTTCAAACACACATTCAACTGTGTATTGTAGACCATTCTTTATTATTCAAAAACGTTGCCAATGCTCATCAAATAAAAATTACACTAGTCAAAGCATAGCTGAAATTTATCGATCCAGTTGGGAATGTGACACAAATCAAACAGATTTTAGTAAGCACTGTACATGAACCTATAACAATCAAGGGGGAGCTTTAGAAAGATTACCATGGGAAACTTTAGAACCATTACAACCAGAGCTTGAATACAAACAAACTATTAACAACAGCTGCTGGTAGAAGCATCTTCTTGAGGGGGGTTTTGCTTGAAGATATTGGTCTTTTTCACACTGGATGAACCCTCAGCACAGAGGCTAGGTGTTTCCAAGATCTGCACAGATATGAGGAAGCCAATTAGAGTGGCACTGGTGAACGAGGTATCTAATGCAGGTTAATTTTAAAATATCAAACATTGTTGAGAAGGGGAGAAATGGTAATGAATTTTACAAAATCATTAAAAGAAATCAAATAAGTTCAGATGAGACCCAATCTTTTCATGTACAAGCTTGGAATTACTTTGCACCTTTAACACAAGCTCCTCAAAGCATTGCTCCACATTAACACGAGTTTTTGCGCTACATTCGAGGAACAAACATCCATATTCCCTGGCAAAGTTAATTCCTTCTTTCCTAGTCACAACTCTCTCATTTTCCTACAATAAGAAAGACACGATGTACAATGATCTATAACAAACAGTAGATTATTTTGTAGAAACTTTAATGAATAAAAATAACTAAAAATATGCCACATTACCTTATCAACCTTGTTACCAACAAGCATTTTAATGCAATCTTGATTAGTCGAATAAAGGTCTATTTCCTTGGTCCATATATCTGAAAGATTTGTGAACGTCTCCCTTCTTGTCACGTCATAAACTGTCATTTGAAAATGTGATGATTAGCTAACTAGTCAAACTTAACATCTTAACAAAAAAAACCTAATTTGTAACAACATAATCATGGGACACTAGAATAGCTTATACTAATGCAAACCATATTGTTCATCTCCTAAATAAGTCTCTTGGGTTAAATAAGACAAATTTAAGCAATTGAAAAGAGGAATGGCTATAAGGGATAAAAACAACGAAAAGAATGAAATAAAAATTGCTTCATTTTTTTACTAACAAAATGGCATGCAACCCTCATCAAGCCAGAATTTTCCACTTTTTTCCCGTAAAAAAGGTTGTTGCATCTCTCAGGTTCCTTTCTCTGTGTTCAGCTGCCAGCTCCATCACTTATCCAACTATTAAATTGAGTCAATATCTGACAACTTGCTCTCATCACTTTGTCTCTCATAGTTCTCTTTGACAAAAGGCGTCACATTTGGGCAACTAACAACATAAAGCTCACAACCAGCACAAAGCCCTCTCTTAATAGGGGGTAGGGTCAGCAAGGAGAAGAACAAAAGCTAGTGTTTAAAACACATAGGACTTGATCCATGTGATGTGATTTATCATATGAGGTTGTGTCAAAATCCCATGAATTTAATTAGTTTTCATTTACCATACAAGTATCAATTCTATCCATAATCACATTTGGGTTTTTTTGCTTATTGGATTCATTAGGAATATTCATTTTCATGATCTATTCTTCTATTGCTTTTCTTAAATTATTTATGGTTGTATATTTCACCTTGATTGTATTTAAATCAAATTGCAAAGGATTTGGTAATATGAGTTATATTTTTAATAGTCATCCATATTCTATAAGTATAAATTCTCTTAGTGTTCCATGTTGCTGATTCCTTAGAGTGATCAGAATAGAGCAGTGAGATGACTAGAGCAGTGATCGGCCATGGTCATCTCAGGAATCCTCTTTTTTTTCTTCTTTCTTTTTTTGTTTTTACGCATTTTTTATATATGGGCATGAGACCCATCTATTGACTTCACCCCATGATCTGTTAGATCCACCTTGCTTCCTTTTCTCCCTTCCCATGTATAGCACCTAATCATCATCTTCAAACCCTCGATCTGTTAGATCCAAGGTGGCAACCCTTTTTCCCCTTCCACATCTGGCTCCTAGATCTCAATGTGTCGTCAAGTCCCTCTCATGAGATCTATGCTACCACAGCATGTCCATGTTTGTTGATTGACTTCTCCACTTCTATCAGTGAGGCAAAGAATTGAGACCTTATTTTCATTTCTTCAGTTCTATGTCACTCATTTGTTCAATCGTGTTTGGAGAAATTTACAACACAGATGACAACCACTATCATCATCATATATAGAAAATGCTCCTTTTTCTTACTCTATATGTATCTTTATGCACCTCTTTTTTGTGGATGTTTACCTTCTATTTTGCTACTACTGCTTCTAATGCAAAGAAGCATATAAATTAACAACAAAAAATAATATTTAAAGAAAATAAATTTTAAATTGGCACAGACACAATAAAAAGAAAACCAAAAACATTTGATATTAGCATGTTCACAATAAATTGGAGATTTGATTTTTAAACATTTAATTATTAGTATTTTTTTATTTTGGCTGTGAAGCAGCTAGAAATTTTTGCTAAGGTGGAGGGTTGAGTCGGGAGACACCACCAATAGAGTGCTGGAAGAGGGTAGAAGATGACGAGTTGGAGGTCAATGAATCCCTAGACAGGAGACGGATAACCTACACACACTAGAGGAAACGTTTGAGGACACCAAAGTGATCCGGCAAGGCCCCTCCATTGCTTAAGTTAGAATTTTGATGGAGGAGAAAGCAAAAAGAGTAGAAGGATTATAGATTACTACTCAATGATATCGATACCTGATATTTATAGGTGATGCGGAGGCAACACTTTCTATGTAGTCGATTTCCAGGGGAAACATTATCACGATCTCCGAGAGACGCATTGACTGTTTCAACCATTTTTAACTACTCCCATAGTATTTGATTTATTTTGTGTAGAACATAGGTTGTTATCCTGCAAAAGGCAAGGATCGTGGGTGGGCCTTCTTATTGGCTGAGATCGTAGGCTTCTGGAGCAAAGGCCTGCGAAAGAAACTGAGAGAGGTCCACCTAGGGGATTTAGTCTAGTGGGCTGATCACACGTGATGACTTCTAGGAGGAGTTGGCATATTCTGTGGACTCCTAATGAGTGGACTGCCAACTTTTGGAGAGAAGTCGCCCTATCGGCTTTTAGGAAGAAGTCAGCCTTAGAAGTCGACTTTCAGGGGATCAGTCTAGTTAGTTTAGCTAGGTCCCATCTATAAGAGAGGAAACGACTATCTCAGAGAGGTTGTCAAGTTAGATTGGAGTCAAGTAAGCACGTCGGAGTCAAGTAAGCACATCTAGCTGACTTGGCTTAGGATGTATATTCTGTGACATGAATCCCCCCTTCAGACAAGTCAAAAAATTGCAGTAAGCGAGACTCAAGTGGTCCCTTTTAGCAGTCGACTATTGAAATTAACACAGTGGGTGTTTCTCTAGGCAATTTTTTAGGATATAAGCGCTTTTAATTTTGAATCTGCCTTGGATTCGCATCATGATAATCTGATACCATATTATGTTTTTTGAGTCATTGATTAAGTTATCGATGGGAACGCATTGGCCGTCTAATTTCTTGAAATCAATGGTTAGGTTAAAACTCCCTTTTGTATAAGAGTTGAACGCCACCATCAGCATTTTAAAAGTGATTGTCTTCTTTGTTATGCCATTCTTTTTACCCTCCCGTCCTTCGTCCTTCATGTCTCCTCCTTTTTTAATTAGAATGTCTTCTTCCAGACCTATTGGTGGGTCTCAAAATGGGTCTCTAGGAGCCTCAAGGGAAACTCCCGACTAGGATTGCTCGATGTCCATCGAACAACCCTGGTTTAAAACCACTCCAACCCATTACACCAAGATAGAGACCTCAACTCTAAGGGAAGAGTACCATATTCCTGAAGAATTTAGGATCATCATTCCTAATCCCATTAACGAGCCCTCTTCCACCAACTAATTGTGTTTCTTTCTTCCACTATCACTTAGACAGTTACCTCTACTTCCAAGAGGTCGTCGCTTAAATTAGCTCCTAACTCTTTCATCACCTCTATCTCTCTTTGAGTCCTCCTATTTTTCATTCTTTTTTCTATCTCAAAAAGGATGAGGCCAACGTCTTCTTCTTTACCGCCTGCCTAGAGCCCAATTCTTAGGAGAGTACCCGACCTCCCGCAAGAACTAGAAGGAATTTGACTTTTTTATTCGTAAGTCTTTGTCTTTGTTGTTCTTGACTTCTTAATGAGTTTCCCTCCTAACCCTAGCTTAGGTGAGTATAAGGAGAGTCAGGTATTCAACCAAGTCTCTTGCATCCTCTAAGGCCATCATTTTAATGTCAATCGAGCACATATTTTACTTCGGGAGTCCAAAAAAGACCGAGCTCATACAGCCCCAAATATAGCTAGCAAGTGTTTTATTATTTATTCTCTTAGGTTGAATTTAACTTGTTCCTTTTCTCTTGTCTAACTCAAACAATGTTGCGAGCAGCCATCACTAAGCACATGAAGGCTCCTACCAAGGAACCTAAATCCTCTACGCTAGTCGATCTGATCCAGCCCGCTTCTTCTGTCCCCAAGTTATTTCCTCCTCTGAGATTGAGGAATCTTTGTTGTAGAGGAAAGGGACCCAGAGCCTACGACTATCCCCTACCTGAATGCCTTTGAGGCCTCACCCCATCCGTCCCCCAAATACTTCGAGACCCATTCTGATAGGGAGTCTGCATCTTCTAACCCAACTCCCAAAAAGGAGCAAGAAGCTACCCTTGTCGGGACTACACTAGCCCCTTCAAGGCAGCCTCCGAGGAGCATGTTGGCCAGCCTCTCTCGAGAACAAGAGGAGGTCGCTGACCAGCACTAACCCTAAGAAACTTATTGGATCATATGTCTAGTATGACTCAAGTAATTTCTTCTTTCTCTCTTTTATATGTTACCTAAAGTTTAACCATTCTTTTCTTGACGCAATTATTGGTCATGCAACAGGAGTTACTAGCTTGTTACCCTCACGTCTTTGAAGCGCATTGAACTACCGCTAGAAAAAAGGCAAAGTAAAGGTCTCGAGTGGAGCACTAGGAACTAGAAGCTCAAGCGACTCGATCCGAAGTGGCCGAGCTTACAGAGAAACTACTAAAGATGAAGGTTGATCTCGAGTCTGTCGAGGTCAATCTATGCAAACCAAAAAGGTAGTCATAGAGAAGGAGGCAATGACAGTGGAGCTGGACCGCCTATAGGTTGAGTTAGCAGCCTACTAGGCCGAGGAAGAAGGAACGTGGGAGAAGCAAAAGGCAAAGTTCCTTCTTAGGAGTTCAATGACTTGCTCAAGGCTGCTTTGCCATCTTTCTAGAGCAGGGTTTTGAAGGATGCACTAAGCATTTCAAGGCCTAATGCTATCCACCAAAGGGGGTATCTAACGACCTCCTGGATCCTTACAAAGTATTCATCAACCTCCCTCGTAAAGTTTTTGATCCTAACTCCTACCACAGCTTAGGATTTTGCAATAGCTCTAGGATTTTATAATAAAATCATTTTTTAGTCCAAAATTGGTTTCAGACCTTATTAAGGTCCAACCTAACTAAAGAGTCCGCTAAAGAGGGTGGAGAAGGTGAAGGGTTGGGTTATCTTTTGGTTACTATCTAAAATATCCTTCTCTTGCAAGAAGGTAAGGTGTGTAAGACTCTCCATTTTGCTTTGTCTTCTTGAATTCGTGAGAAGGAAAGAAGGTAATGTACTCGTGTGGATACTATAGAGACGTGAACATTTTGATCGCGCTCAGATTGGCCGGACTAGCAGATCTTTCGAGGGTTGTTCACGCATCAAAGGTAATAATCATATTCGAGTAATTTAAAAAAAAACACTTATTTTAAAAATTCTTTAAAAACTATTTTAAAATTTTTTTAAAAAAAACTTATTTTAAAATTTATTTTTAAAAATTCTTTTTAAAAAAATATTTTGAAAACTTATTTTAACACCTATTTTAAAAAAAAAACTTATTTTAAAACCTATTTTAAAAATTATTTCAAAAACTTAATTAATTTTTAAAAAAAAATAATTATTTTAGAAACTTAGTTAATCTAAAAACATACTTTAAAACTTGGGTTAAATCTATAATTTGAAAATAAAATTTATATATATATACCAAACTTAAACTAACCAAACTTAAACTAATTAAAATATTAAATTAATTAAAAAATTAAAACTTAGGTTAATCAAAATTCCAATAAATTAAAAACTTAAGTAAGTTAATTAATTCAATTTACTAAATCTGAAATTAATCAATTAATCTTATTTAATCAGTTAACCCTTAATTAATCATGAAGATAATCTTATTTACTTAATTAATTCTTAATTAATCATCAACATAAATTATCTTGGTTAATTTAATAACAAATTAATTAACTAAGAAAATCTTTAAATTAGCTTACTCTGACTTAACAATTCAAATTATATAAATCAGAATAAGATAATGATAAATATTATTTCGAATAACACTAATCTTAACAAGAAAAATTATTATAATATTTGAAAATTATTAAATGGGTTGAGAATATTAACTAACACTAGCAAAATCAAACCCTAATGTCAAGTTGAGGGGGAGTGTCAACTTAAGGGGGAGAATATAGTAGAAATTAATATTTCCAAAATTATGGTTAATACATTTTTGGTTTAAAAGCTATATTAAAAGAAAATATGAACTTAAGGGGAGAAGATATTAAAAATTATGTATTTTTAAAACTATGTATTCTCAAAACTATGTATTCTTAAAACTATATGAATTTTTTTAAAAAATAAATTTAAAAATCAGTTATGTGGGCTCTAATATCAATTGTTATGACCGAAAGAACTTAGATATCTCCACAATGATATGATATTGTCCACTTTGAGGCTAGGCCCTCATGGTTTTGCTCTTGGGCTTTATCCAAAAGGCCTCATACCAATGGATAAATAAATAAATTTTATTCACATATAATCATGAATCATTTAATTATTTCGACAAAAAATTCCACGAAAATGATTTGGATAAATAAACTTATGGGCTTTTTCTATTTCTAATAATTACCAAGAATTTGAACATAAAAAAAATCAACTTAATAAAAAATCACTATGAAATTATATTATTAATTCGTTCATATCTTTTAAGTACATACCCAAATCTCATTTGAAAAAACCTTCTTTACCAGAAGAAGAAATTAAAAAAAAAATTAGAAAATAAAGCAAAATTTTTAAAATCAATATTCGATATAATTACAACCAATGGAGAAGAAATTACTAAAGTAGAAGAAATCCTTAAAAGAAAAAAATATTAAAAAAATTCCTCAACGGTTATACAAACTAATTGAAGAGTTTAGCAACACTAGCATAGAATGAAGATGAAGATGATGAACATGAGCAACAACTGAAACAAGATCAAGAAATTCATGTAAGAAAAGTCTGACGAGTGATGATTCATACTTATTACAGCATGAATTCTAAGAATAACAATGATGAAATAAACGAGTTGGCCTTAATACGCTACTGACAACTTCATTTTCAACAAGGTCTGCACAAAGGATCCTTATGTGCTCAAAGAAGTAAAATAATTATTTGGAACACATTCCAAGCATATGTAAATTATTTACTTTTTTTTAGATCCAATAGAAAACATTTTTTCTAAATCAAAATATTAAGTCCTTTTTTAGGAGTTTTGCAAAGATAAAACCAAAAATGGAATTAAAATTGATGATTTTGAGACAGAAAAGATAAAGAAAACTCCAAAGACTCTAGATGAAAACAAGAGAGAAGAAAATGAACGAATGACAATTGTAGAAATTTGGATAGCATTATATTTGCTCAAGCAATAAGAAGTTTGATACTCCTAATCCACATTTTTTTTAAAAAAAATCATTTGCCTTCGTTGATAATAACTAAACTTGCTGGACATATGTTATTATCCAATACCCTAAATGATATCAGGATTTTAACGGGGGTTAGAGTAAATCAAGTGGCTAAGCTAAAAAGTTTGGAACTTTTTATTACATATATGTTGAAATCAATATTTGTATGTTTCTGCTTGAGTCGTACTAGATGAAATTCTTATATACAATTCCCCAAGGGGAGTTTCTTGATTTTGGATTACCTATCTCGATAAAGTATATGATTAGTTTAAGGAACATCTCGAACTGAGAAACTATCATTACACTCAATCTGATTGGGTTGCCCTCGGCTCTAATATGTATTTTTTGAGAAGTAGAACATGAAACTCGTATTATAGGTGTATACAATACTTCCAAATGAAAAGGGAATTGATATAAATAAGAATTTATATTATCCTTTTATTAAGGACAAGATAAAGTATTATTCTATAACCCGAGGAATATTTAACTCCAAATCAAGGTATAAATATAAGAAAATAAAGAAGCCTAGAATGAATGAATGGAAAAATTGGTTAAAAGGTAATTATGCATACAATTTATCTCAGAGCAAATTGTCTCGATTAGCCAACCAAAGTCCAAATCATGTCGTCTGTCAACCTAAGCTAAGTCTCGAAATAACCCCTTCACCTCACGAAATCTCAATTAGAAGAAGGAAAACAACTAGTGAGTTACTTTCGTTGAAATCGAGGAGATTTTAGTCGAGTTCCAAGATAGTGAAGAATTATCGAATGAACTTCTACATATGACAATCTAGCATGCCATAGATCTGCCAAGGGTTGTAATTTCCTAAACTATCACGTTCTGGTATAAACTCCTAGAGCGTTTTGAACTATATAAGTAAGTCAAAGTCCAAAGACTTTTATTGAAAAAATTTGTTTAGGAAACCATGAATCTTTATATTATCCCTACCTTACTTACCCAAAAAAAAGATACTTCTGAGAGAATGTGTGGATACTCATGTCATTAACAAGATCACAATTAGGTATAGATTTTCATATCATGTCTTGACGACATTTCTTTTCTTGGATAAGGGTCTTGACAACATGTTTGACTTGATAGCAGAAGCTTGTTAATTCTCTAAATTTGTGGTAGAAAACTACCTTTACTATGCAAGATCATGAGTAGTTAGTCATGTTATTTGCACTTTCAAATGCCCATATTCTTTGTGAGGATGAAGAACTAAATAACACACAATATCTGCGATGATTGAGAAGGAAAATCTTGACCAGGAAAATGACGAGGGAAACCATGCAGGAGATACAAGCCCAGGGGCCTCTGTACTCCAGTCCATGGACTTTTCTCACTATAATTCTGACCAGGATGATTTCTTTGAACAGATACAGTATATGGCATCAATCACGACACCCCACATCAGTTCGGCACCCATTTGGGATTCTTATGCTGATGATTCAGAAGAATGGGTTAATCCGTTCGCCGCGGAAGTCGCTGATTCTACAACAGAGGCCGAGTACAATGTTGCTTCAGCTGCAGCAAAGGAGGCTGTTTGGATCAAGAAGTTTATTACAGAGCTTGGTGTTATTCCTAGTATAGCGGACCCAATAGCCCTCTATTGTGATAATAATAGGGCTATTGCACAAGCTAAGGAACCTCGCTCTCATCAGCGATCCAAACACATACTACGGCGATTCCATCTCATTCGA
>JBBUKS010000055.1:1534186-1547817 GCA_038050645.1 Hedychium gardnerianum | reverse complement strand
GGTTGTTTGCTTATAAATTTGTCTTTTTATATTCCTATCCTATCAAGTTTGTTTGCTGGTATTATGTCTATGCTCTGGTTTTCTACAACAACTGGAGATGGACTGGAGTTGGAGAAGGACACTCAAAGGCTGGTGTGTTTGTAGACTAGAGTTAGACACTCAAACTCTGTTATATTTTTGGAGTTGAACTTCAATCATAGCATGTTATTATGTCAGTTTGTAGACTGGAGTTTGTAGATTGGAGTTGAACTTCAAACTCTATTATAGACTAGAGTTTCTGTATTGTACTTTATCTAGAGTTTGTGTTGTAGACTGGAATTTTCATATTTGCCTTTCATCAAACTCTGTTGTACTTTATCTAGAGTTTAACACTTTATATTTTATGAAATTATTAGTGTATATTTGTGTATTTATGAAATTATTAGTGTCTTATTATGTTTTGGTTATGTTTAAATGTTATCAAAGTTTTTTCTAATCTATACAAAGTTTTTAAACTGTTGTGAAAAGTAATTAAAGACAACGGTTTTAAACTATTATTGAACCATTGAGGTTCTCAAAAAAAACTACGGGTTTTAAACGTTGTGAAACTATTGTTTTTGATATAAAAAGACAACACGTTTAAAATCGTTGCAGACCTGTTGTCTATCACGATAAAGGATAATGATTTTTAAACGTTGCGAAACTATTGTTATTGGTATTAAAAGACAACGGTTTAAAAATCGTTGTCGTTGATGGTACCTTTAACAACATCATTAATTACAACGATTTTGAAAGGTCAAAGACAATAGATTTTGTCCGTTGTCTATTAACGTTTTTGTTGTAGTGAAATTGTAGTATGCATAAAAATTTCTTTGTTCAGGCAATAAAGGAAAGAATTCTACAGAGGTCTATGTGATTTACAAAATTACGATGATAATAATAATAACGATACAAAATCTCGAAAATAATATTACTTTGCAATACAAAGTACGTTGGTGTTGTTTTGTTCAAAACAACATCAACGTAGTGTTGTTCGATGGTGTTATTTTGAACGTGGTGCTATTTTTTTCAAAACAGCATGACGTTGGTGTTGTTCGTTGGTGCTATTTTGAATGTGGTGTTGTTTTGTTCAAAACAGTATCACGTTGGTGCTATAATTTGAACGACGGTTAATTAGAGATAAATTATATATTTTTATAAATATATAAATTAAATAGATTTAGACGAATTGATCCAAATTTAATTATCTTTATATCTCATTGCTCATGTAAACTAACTCTATTAAATCTAATAGTTTAATCGTCCCAACCTAATCAACCTAAATAGATCAATATAATCAATCCTAATGAAACAATTGAATCAACAAGAATAATTCTCATTCAATCAAGTTGAATGACCCATTTAGACCAAGTGCATTATAGAAAGTAAAAGTTCAGTAAATCCAAAAAAAAAAAATCTTAAGCCATTGAATAACAAGCATACATATAGAATTTAAAATTACATCTTCTATACTTTTCTATCAATGAACTAGAAAATTAATAAACTATAAAATAAATCATGATACATGATAAAAAATCAACTACAACGTTGGTGCTATTTTTTTTTAAAACAGCATCAACGTTCCATTAATCTCAGAATCATGTGAATTTGTCAGTACTTGAGTTTTCCCATTGCGAGATACATCTTATGTGATACAATATAATCAATCAAGAAAATTAATAAAGATTTAACTATATCATTTTCATCTACATGATCGAAATTTAATAAAAAAATTGAAGTTCAACTTTAAAGTGCACACATAGGAATAAAACTTATAGTAGAATTTAGAAGGATTGAAGTTAAACTTTAAATTATGTTATAGAGGAATAAAACGTATAGCAGAAATAGAAAGATTGAAGTTCAACTATAAACTATATTACAGAGAAATAAAACTTATAATAGAAATAGAAGGATTATCAAATTTTGCACTTACACATGCTTAAGGAAGCGACAGCAACGAGGAAGGAAACAAGCGATGACAACGAGGGATCCCCGGAGAGATGACGTGGGAATGAGCAACTATAGACATGGACACAGGGAGAGGCGATGGCGACCGATGATGAATTTAGGATTTAGGAAACCAGGAGAAGAGAAGAGAAGAAGAGAGACGACTATATTTTAAAAAATTTGGAGAAAAATACGGAGAGAAAGAGCAAAAAAAAAAGAAGCTCCCACGAAGGAAGAGAGAAGAAAGAGACAGATTAAAAAAATTGGTTTTGATATGTTGTTGTCTATAATCGTTCATATAAGAATATACAAGATGTTAAAATTATATATATATATATATATATAAAAGAGAGATTTTTTTCAAACGTAGATTTTATTGAATTACGAGAAGAAGATATTTCGAATTTTTATATAAAAAAGAATTTCGATCGTTTTATTTGAGATTTCCTCCCTCCTAAATTGTGAAACAAATCCATAAATTATTTCCAATTTCAAGCAATTCCTACGTCATCTAATTTCATTTCCATTGAAAAAGAAAAACGGTAAAAAAATGTGTTTACTAAGGAAAATGTATGACTCATCACGTTACCTACGGAAGGATCCGGGGACGGAAGAGGGGACCCCGCTGTTTGCCCCTACACGTTCCGCGCACTCGCCCCTGCTTTCGGCCATGCCGATCTGCGCCAACTCCCCGGATTCGTCGTCGTCGTCGTCGTCGTCGGGATCCAGGGTGTGGATTTCCCATCTCGCCGTTTTTGGCGTGGCGATTGCGGCATCATCCGGTGTGCATTTCTTTCTACGACGCCGTTCCGGCATGTTCCGGAGCAGAGTTGTCGGGATCATTCCTACTCGGTTTGCCTCCTCCCGCTTCGAGGGGAAGCCCCTTGCTCTAATCCTCGGCTAGCCCATGATCAAGGTCTCAATTCTCTTGATCTCGCTACGTTTTTCTTTACCGATGCGAACTATGCGTTTCTATTGTCGTGCATTCTTATTCGAAGAAAGTCTAGTCCAAGATTTTTTTTTAGGATTTTAATGCTCCTATATAAGCTGTTTATCACCAGATCTCTTGTAGCCGAAATCTGTCGTGGATGCTGAATTCTCATACAAAACTTGCTGCATTTGGGTGGAACTCCGGATACCCTGCCTCTGATTCTAGTTTAGAGCTAAACTTGAGTTGAGTGTGTGCAATCCTCACACCCACCCTCTATAATTTGTTGGATATGGGCTAATGAGTGAGGATGTATCATTAAGAACCTTCAGACAACTTGAAGTCGATATTAGAAAGTGTATTTACTTCAGAAAATTTGTTTATTAGATTAGCTCTTCTGCCTTGTACACTTTCTGTTTATTTTTGTTACGGAAGATGTAAATATCCATGTGCTGAGACAAGAATTATACTACTACTGCTCCTATCAATTTTAATTTGACCTTCCTGTATTTGCATTTGGATAGAGTTCAATGGCAAACAGTATTTCACTATATTCTTGTGTTATTTATTTTTCTTAACAGAGAACATGGGAGAGAGCAAAGCTAGCCTCAACTTTGGAGAATGTTGGTAAGTGTGCACTGTTAATTAACTTGAAGGTGTAAATTATTCTCCAAGAAATCAATATTTCTTTCTAATGCATGTTGTTCCTGCCTAAGATCGCTGACGAATGAGCCTTCGGACAACTGTCTTCTGCGTTGACGAAGTCATCGATCACCGAGGGATGGTCAGACCGACTGGAACACCTGTGATGCTTGAGAGAGAAAAAGAGTTAGAATGGAAGCTGGGTGCCCTAGCTCAGTCACTCCGATGTTGAAGTCAGATCTCCGGCAAGGGTGCCTATGTGTGCATGTCATTTTGGCCAATTTGTCTGCATTTGATTCTCAGCTCGGGGAATTTTCTGAGACTTACTTCTTGAAAATCAACTTTGAGTCTCTCGAAGGCTTCAGTGTAATGTCTCAGTCGGTTGTTTTTTTTATCTTCCATCCAATTGTTGAGTGGCCAATTGAGAGTTCGAGTGGATGATGACTTGGGAAGCACCGACTTATTTTGCTTCTGAAGGCTCACAAGCAAAGCTTCATACTCGGCTTCATTATTGGAGACTCAGAAATTCAACTGAATTGATAGCTAGAGCATATTCTCTCGGGGCGAGATTAACAATACCCCAATACCACTGCCTTATCTGGCGGACGATCTATCCACAAAGATCTTCTATGTTCCTTCTGATTCTTGACCCAAAGTTTCATTAAGAAGTCCGCTAGGGCTTGAGCTTTGATGGTCGTTCGGGGTTGATAGTAGATGTCATATTCACTCAGCTTCATAGTTCATTTAATCAATCTCCCCAAGGCCTCTGGATTGGTTAACACTCGGCCTAGAGTGCGGTTGGTGAGGACAGTGACTGGATGAGACAAGAAATAAGGTCTCAGTCGGCGAGTTGACTAACCCCAAGGCTAATTTCTCCAGGGTGGTGTACCTGCTCTTGGCATCCTTCAACAACTGACTTGAAAAATAAATAGAGTGTTGTGTGTTACCCTCTTGTCGTTGTAGGATCGAGCCGATCGCCCCCTCAGCTGCTGACAAGTACACCTAGAGCCTCTCTCCTACTACTGGCTTGGAAAGGAGTGACAAGCGTGACAAGTACTCTTTGAGATCAACAAAAGCTCTATCACATTTCAGATCAACTCTTGTTTGAGTTCTAGGTGCAGATCCGGGACTACTCGGGTAGTTTCATCTAATCGCTCGGAATGGATCTATACTTCTTCGTGCCCTTCTATTGGCCGGGACATGGGCACGTCTTGAACAATTTGCACTTTAGTTCCCAAGTCCTGCAGGCCTTGCGCGAGTCTGCCTTAACCATATTTACATAACATCTCCTGGATGCTACCTGATCTCCTTTCACCTTGCTGACTCGATCCTCCACGGGAAACTTCACCTTTTGATGGAAAGTGGAGACCATAGCTTGGAATGCGCTCAGCGCCGGCCTTCCCAAGATGACGTTATAGGCAAAAGTTGCATCGACTATGGTGAAGGGAGTGCACCGAGTCCTTTTCAAGGGTTCTTCCCCCAAGGATAGGGTAAGGCTAATCTGATTGAGTGGCTGCACTTCGTGTCCTCCAAACAGAGAGGTAGCCATGGGTCGGAGTTCATCTCCATAAATTTGCATTTGATCAAAGGCCTTCTTGAATATGATATTTACTGAACTGCCTATGTCTATGAAAACTCTTTTCACATTATAGTTGGTGATCTCAGGCGGGAACAAATTGGCGTTGTCCGTGGAAAAACTAAGTTGAGACCCCTAGACGTTGAGATGAATGACACTGGAAGACCTATCACCATCACCATGACAACAAAGGATTTCAACAAGCTTGTTGCAGTTATTGTGCAGGCGGTGTTGCAGAAGCAGCCAGCGACAAACCCTTCGCCTTCAAAGATACCGTCTACCTCAGCTGAGGTGCCTCACCGGAAGCCGCTACGGCCGATTGAAACACTTGCAGCTCCAATCTCAACTCCTGTTGGAAGTTCAATCAGGCATGAGCAGTCTCTTGAATCTTCGGCGGGAAAAACACCACCCCGAGACCCTCTTCGGGGTAAGGGGCTGTCCATCGGTGGAGTGAAGGACCCCCATAGGCACCCTTGAAATCCATCAGCATTATCCTCATTTTACTATTCTTCTTCTCCACCTCTCTTGCCGGAGATTTGACTTGAGCGTCGAAGTGGCTGAGCCAGGGCACCCTCGACCTCCATTCTAACTCTTTTTCTCTTTCAAGCATCATAGCCGTTCTAGTTGGTTTGACCATCCCTTGGTGATCGGTGACTTCGTCAATGCAGAAGACAATTGTCTAGTAGCTCATTCATCAACGATCTCAGGCAGGAACACATGTAATACTGATACACTCATGATGAGCAAGTTTGTTTGACACTTACATTCCATCATCAAGTTTATTTGGCACTTATATTCCAATTGCATTCTTTTTCATCTTTTAAAATCTCTTAATTATTCAATAGGGTTCAGAAATAGACTAGGATGTCTTTCAGTGTTGTTAAGTATTCACTGTAATCAAGTTGGTGCACTTTCCTAATTTTATGAGATTATATAATTTCCAGTTCAGTGATTTAATCATTGATTTACAAGTTAAAATGATGAAATTATCACCTATAGAACTAAGTCTTCTGGATTTTTCATACAATTTCTATCTTTCATCTGTAATTGTTTCCTCTTATTTTGCAGTTGTTGCTAAAGATGATGAGAAGATTGCAGAATGTTGTAGAGGATTTGGAGCTGATGTAGTAATCACATCAGTAGAGTGCAGGAATGGTAGAAAAGTTTTTTCTCTGTTTATTTTAACCCCTAGGTTCTGAATTCAGTAACGTGGAATCTGCCATTTATAGGGACTGAACGATGTAGTGAAGCTGTCCAGAAACTTGGGAAGGATTATGACGTAATTGTCAGTATCCAGGGTGACAAGCCTCTATTGAACCTGAAGATAATATAGATGGCATTGTTAAAGCATTGCAGGTGGTTAGCAAATTTATGTTTTGATGATGGTGTTCCTGTTCCTATTCGTGCAAAAGATGGTTGTCCATTAACATGTTATGCATCATTCAAAATCTGATGCCAACTACAATACTACAATTCGTATGTTAGTCAGAGTGGCTACATGATTAATTTGTGGTAGCAACTGTCATGCCCAAGTGGGGCTCTGTAGCTGCCGTATGGCATGGAAACCATTGTGGCAGTGTGACAATCTCTTACGATGGCAGCATGACAATCTCTTTGGCATCTATTGAGCCCAAAACAAATACACAACAAGAATATCCAACACAACAAAGGAAAAAATATTTACTTCACAAACAAATATGAATAAATAAATAGTAATAAGATCTTTACAAAATTTGCAACATAGAAGAATATTAACAAGTAAAAGAGCTTATTGTTGATTCCTCGTGTTGTTTTTCCTTTTTGGGGGGGATCTATGAAGTTATGACCTTGGAGTTCATTCTATGGTTTTAGTAGTGGTTTACGATGCACACAATCTAGCACTCGAAGAAATTTAACTTCCTCAGATTTCTGATAAAGAAGCCAAAGTGCAACTATACTATTCTGATTTTTGAATGTTGAAAGGAATGCAGGTTCACATCATCAAGATGTCTTGTTATTCTCATTTCTGTTGCTCTTATCTGCATCAATGTTCTTTGTTATGACTTGCTATCACATTGGTTATGAATTTTTTTCATGATCATGATCCAGTGTTTTTCTTCTTTTTTTTTTCCTCCTTAGTTGGTTATGCATTTTAACACGATCCAATGTTGTTCTCTCCTTTTCATTGGAGCATATCTCATGCTGTAGGGAGCTCCTGATGCTGTTTTCAGTACTGCTGTTACATCCTTGAAACCTGAAGATGGACTTGACCCTAACCGGGTAAAGTGTGTGGTTGACAACCATGGATATGCAATCTACTTCTCAAGGGGTTTGATCCCATTTAACAAGTTAGTTTTTTCTTAATCTTCTTTATAACATAATCGATTGATTACTTTGGGATATTCATCAGTATAGCATATTCATAGTAAAATCCAGGTCAGGAAAAGTCAATTCACGATTTCCATATCTACTTCATTTGGGCATTCAGGTTTTGACTACATCACTCTTGTTGATATCTTTATTTTCTCTAGTATTTATGTTTAATTGTTCAATGTTGTTATTCTTCTTTAACTCTTGCTAGCTGGTTAATGCTTATCCTCCTACTCCTAGACTTGTGCTCATTTTTCCTTTTTCCCTTTTTTTGTCAGCTAGAGTTTTGATTCAAAGTTCTTGAAGATCTATCCACAAATACCACCTACTCCTTTGCAATTGGAAGAGGACCTTGAGCAACTTAAAGTTCCTTGAAAATGGGTACAAGATGAAGGTAATTCAAATATCCTTCATATACAAGAGGAACTATTTTGTGGTAAAATAGGGTAGTATCTGCAAATTTTAGAATACCTCCAGTTAAGTTAGTCCGTGAATTTGCTTAGGACAATCAAGTCCATCTATCCTCGTTTATGGTAGTAGGCCAAAATGTAGAAGCATATCTTTTCCAATAGTTTAAGCTTCTAGGGCATGTAGACATCTAAAATTCTCACTTATATATATTGAAGCCGTATATATTGTTTACTAGTTCTGTTAATCACTAAAAGATTCCAAAAGAACCAGTAAAGTCGACGGTAGTACTTGACGTCATGTGATATATAAAGATGCAACAGACCAAGACAAAGTCCCAAAGATTAATCCTTCAGGAATGTCTTTGTCCATCGCAAAGAGTCACACTAAAGTTGGATCAGACATGAAGCCTCGCGTGTTAGCCCCAGTAGGGAGGATTTTCAGGTTGGCGAGACAAAAATTAGCATGGAAAAGAGCTAAAAAGAAGCACAATTCCATCATCCAACCTTTGCCCGAGTTGGTGTTGGATCCGGTGTTAATGGAGTTTATGGCCTCATAAATAGAGCTAAATCCACATGGAAGTCTTGCACTATGTTTGACAGTAACAAATTCTGAATTTGTGTGCCTCCATTCATAGGACAATCTAATTGTCGTGAATGAGGGAGCACTAACTCAATCCCAATTAGCCCAAATCTAGAGAGAAAAGGAGCACAAGTTGAAGTGTCTACAACAGTTCCTAGCACATCATGCCCCCCTTGATAACTTAAGCAAGTATTGGGCCTAAATTGATGAATTCTGCACGTGCATCCATGAATAAAAAGAAAATGAAAATCCAAAGTAATATGAAAGCCATTACCACATTCACATGCACAACAATAACACTTTCTTGTATGGCGAAGAGCAATCATATGCACTAGGTTTGCCCCCATGTTCAGCAGCCATCAAAAAGCTACTCGATCAATGCTTGAAAAACTAGCATGGTATCATTGTGAATTAATTTCTTGTAATGGATCAAAGATTTGTGTGGAGAAGAAGATGAATAGTTTGTTAAAGCAATCACCAAGGGAAATTCCAAATTCTTCAGAGAATCATTGGACGATAGGTTCCCACCGCACTCGACATTATAGAGAGATCCTACCCGTACAACTTGAGATGTAGATATGGTCAATCTTAAAGGAGAAGGAATGTTGATGACTACCTGAATGAGCCTCAGGAATAGACCTAATACATTGGTGAGTCGGGAAAGATGAAAATTGGCACATCAGTATGAGTCCTATGCAATTGTCATAATCCATATAAGTCATTGTTTTTCATTCATTATTTTAAGTGTTTCATCATGATCCTCTCTCCTAGGTGGCAGAGGATCAAAATTGTCTTAAAGGGATATCAGTTATTCTCAGGAATAGAGCTGGCCCATCTGTCACTCTGGTGAGGCTAGAAAGACAGGTGCATCTTTATTAGAACTATGGGCGTTGTCATAATCCATATAGTCATCATTATCTCATTCGTTATTTTAATCATTTCATCATGGCCTTCATTTCCACTGGGTGGCAAAGGATCAATATTTATTGTTTTCATATGGAGATCATTTATCCTCAGGAACATTTACTCCTTTCTTCAAAGTTCTGCATTTAGTAAAGCGCTATTTCTTCATTGCAGGTAATTAAGGTGCATCACGACGCCCATGGTGTCACACCCCTGAGGATGTTCAAAAGATAGAAGCACTGATGAGAGAAAGAAACATGGTATGATGCTGAAGTGAGATACACGGTCCCTATGACCAGACGATCAAGGCACGGCATGTTATAAAAATGCCTACTCCAAAGATTCTCGCGTATTTTGCTTCTACTTTGGCTAGCTCATCTCGTCACTGATGTTCATTCAGTTCATGCTTCTGTGAGTGAAATGTGAAAATTATGATATCTTTATCCTGGGGCAACGGTGCAATGACAGATCGTCTTTTTAATTTTCAAGATATTTATGGATTGAGTTTTAGTTTTGATGAATGTTTTTTAATGAACAGTTAATTTAATTTAAGAATATTGGATTGATGAATTATTCATAAATATTTTTTAATTTATTTTAGTGATTAATAAAAAAAATGTTATGATATCGAATTTTAAAATTAATTAATATAAATTAAATATGTGTAAAAAAAAATTATAATATCTTTGTCTAAAATTCTAGAAGCTGGCCGCCCAATCGTCCGTGCGCAAAACTCTCTCCTTTCTCCGTTCTGTCCTCTGTGTCTTTCATTCTTTTCTCTTTTCTGTTCTTTTAAAAAAGAATTCACATTGGACATTCTTCTTTACAAAGGGAGAATATTCTTAAAGAAAAAAAAAAGAAAGTTTCATTACCTTTCACAAATACCACTATGTTACTTGTCCTTTTATTTAATTATTTAACTGCATGCCGACCTCTTCTTAACTTAATTATTTAGCAACTCTCAACACATACAATACTTTATATATTTTTTTATGACAAAACAAATATTAAATTATTATTATTATTATTTTTAATTAATACCGAATATTTAATTCATATTGATTAATTTTAAAATAATTAATTAAATTTCATAAAAAAATTTATTATCAATTATTAAGATGAATCAGAAGAGCTCACAATGAATAATCATCCGTCTAATATTTGTAGATCAATTAAAAAAAATCATCTATTAATTTATTAAAATTAAAATTCAATTTTTATATATTTAAAAAATTAAATAGACATCCTACTACTACTACATTACCCCAAGCAAAAATCAAATTATTCATAGATCGACTCTCATTGGGACAAAAGGCGAAACGCTCGTCCCCAGCGCCCCCGCCAATTCGTCCCAGGATCAACACGGATGAGGTAAATCACCACGGATGAGGTAAATCACGAGGGCTAGTCTAACTAGCCAGAACAGTGACTGGTGCATAAGAAGGGCAGGAACCTGACTACTAGTCAAGATTTGATCCCAAAACCTCATTGTGACAATACTTCATGCACTAACCATTAATTCATTTCATAGATTGACTCTCGAATGGATAGAGAGTCGGTGTTATTTAACATGCATCTTATCAAATTATCGACGTGGATTCCAGAAAGGAAAAGAAGGATATTAGAGAAAGGATTGGCGGCATTGTTATGATTATCCGAATCTTCTACCTAAACAAACAGTTAATCCAAAACAATAAAAAAGTTATCATCTATCATCTATTATTGTTAGAAGATTAATGTAAGCATCAATGAAACGAGGAATTTGAACAGGTTCTTCTTCGATCAAATAATGTAACTTTATTTATTAAAGGTTCTAGCTGAGCTCACTCATGAGATGAGAAGAGGCATCTTGGCAGGTGTCAGGTGTCAGGTGTAAATTTTCCCCGTAAAAATTTCCCTGCACGATAATAAAATTCCGACTCAATCTACCAACAAATGCATCATCGAATACAAAGGAAGGCACATCAAAAATCACAAACAAGCAACACATCATATACGAGAAAACTCTCAACCTTTTTTATTTCGGTAATAACAAAAGAATACATGTAGAACAATAGATTTCGTTCACAAATTCCCTTGAACTTGTTTATAATTTTGCCCACAATTTGTCTCTCCTCTTGCCCAGGACAACCTTTCCTATTTATCATACATAGGCAACAATTACATTGACGGTTACATAATAGTTACTCACATGTGTAAAATCACCTCAACTTCTACAAAATTGCATATTCACATATCTTGGCTGCCAAAGCACCATGCCAAGTGACCGCCTACACACCTCATGCTTTGCACCGTCATCCTACTGCATTGGCTCATGCCAAGTGTCAGCTTGCACCACTTGTACTTTGCCCCATAGTTTTGTTGCATTGACTTATGTCAAATATTAGTCTGCACGCCTTATGTCTGACCATAATTTTGCTGCTTTGGCACCACGCCAAAGTCTGTCTGCACGCCTAATATTTGGTCCATGGCTCCGCTTCTTTGGCACCACGCCAAAGTCTGTATGCATGCCCAGTGCATAACCCATGACTCTACTACTTTGGCAACGCACCAAAGTCTTATATACATGCCTTGTGCACAGCCCCTGCATCATGAACTTAGGCGAAACATCCTCTGCTGCTCCATCAGTCATGTTGTATTGCATGCGCCCACTGCATGTCCTCGCTCACATTTCCTGCAAGCCTGCTTGACTAAATGCTCGGACCCAGTACCTCTAATCCTCGCACCAGTTCACCATAATCCAAATATGCCCTTGCATGACTTAGATTGCCAAGTTTGCATAACTTGGGCTTTGGACAGTACCTCGCTCACTGTCATAATTTTCAACTGTTTGGCATGTCTTACACACATCTCATGCTCAGAAGATTGTCAAGTCTGCTTCCTGCATGACTTGAGCTTAGGTAGCGCATCGCGCACTGCCGTATTCGCTGCTTGGCATGTCTTACGCACATGTCACGCCTGGATGGTTGCCAAGTCTGCCCCTGCATGACTTGGGCTTGGATAATGCCCCGCGCACTGTCGGAATCCTTCCCACTGGTTGGCATGTCTTGTGCACATACCTGGTTCGATCGGATGAATGCCAAGCCCATTTCTTGCATGACTTGGGCTTGGGCAGTCGTGCACCGCCTGAATCTACTGCTTTACATGTCTTGCGCACATGTCATGTCCGAATGGTTGCCAAATCTGTCCCTGCATGACTTGGGCTTGGACAGCACATCGCGCGTTGTCGCATCCGTCGCTTAGCCTGTGGCATCC
The DNA here is from genome assembly GCA_038050645.1 of Hedychium gardnerianum. Classification (NCBI taxonomy): domain Eukaryota; kingdom Viridiplantae; phylum Streptophyta; class Magnoliopsida; order Zingiberales; family Zingiberaceae; genus Hedychium; species Hedychium gardnerianum. Next base: position 1,535,209 of record JBBUKS010000055.1, on the reverse strand, counting down.
TGCGCACATGCCCAATTGACTGGATGTTTGCCAAATTTGCCTCATGTAGAATTTGGTCTTGGACAGTGCCCCACGTATTGTCAGAATCTATTGCTTAGTATGTTGCGTGTCCCTGTGCACATGCCCAATAAGTTGAATTAAAGAAGTAGCATCTCAATTTTTTTGCCCAGTCGTGCCACCAAATTAGGGGCTAACAGCAGACATATATGTCAGTGGACCGAGCCACCTCGGTAGCTAGCATCCATGAACTAAAATGGATGAAAAAAAAAACTTACAAAAGGGAATTGAGTCTCGTATATCTTAAAAAAAACATGATTAATAAGGTAACATTAAATTTAGGTGACCATTAGAGGATCTCTCTTTGTGGCATAGAGGATACTAAGGTACATGTGTCATTAGAGGATCTCTCGCTTTCATATATTATTATTTCTAGCACCTTTTAATGTTTGCTCTCATGAGTACAAACTACAAAGGTTATTCTTGTTCTGCATGTCAAACCACACCTCCATCTCAATCAAACGCAGAGCCACGTGTTAATCTATCTGGGCTTTAGTTTGAAGGTCCGATAATGTTGAGGGGTTACAGCTCAAATTTATGGCTAGAGAAAGAAAGAACGTGTGTTAGAGAAAAAGATAGATGACAACAACTAATATTATTGAAAAAGAGAAAAAATTAATTACGTGGACTATAAAAACTTAATCGTTAATCTCAATCCTAAACCCTACCTAATTTGTTGACAGACTTTTGTATCATCACGTCCACCTTGGCATTATTTTTGGTGGCAAATTTTAGCAGAATCGTTAGCTAGCTCCACCTGGATATCACTGTCCGCTGACTAGACATTAAAAAGAAAAAGAAAAAGAAAAAAGAAAAAAAAAGCATAAGAGAAAAGCACTAGTAACACATTATTCTACTTGGGTCGGCTTCTATCTTATCTCCTTCCTATATATAAATTATGCTTCTTTTTTGCATCATGTACCATATATGTCGTCTCTAGCTTTATAAATACCAACTAGTGATCAC
>JBBUKS010000055.1:1509851-1532273 GCA_038050645.1 Hedychium gardnerianum | reverse complement strand
TTTTTTTTCCCTAGGTGAAGAAAAGTAGAATATCTTATGTTTAATGCATATGGCACTATAAATTTTTTTTTGAGAAGAAGCTCTCTTTTATGTGTTTTATAGTCATTCATTGTCTAAGTCACTTAATTAGCTCAACCTACTTGGTTCACTAAGTCCACTTGTCCTTACCAAACCATTAATCGTCTAACCTAATCAATCTATTTGGCTCAAAACGATCAATTCAACTAGCTAATGTACATGGATCAACCCCCTCAATTTAATATGACTCAACCTATTAAGACTAAAGACTAAATGAATCCACTTTGCTCTATCACGTATCCATACAAATAATATACAATAACCTCCTCTCCATCCTATACTTTTCATGGAGACATTGATTTGAAAAAGTCAATCTAACCAACCAAATGGACCAAACTAGTCTCCTAGGAAAATACTAAGTGGGTTGGGCAAGCTAATGATTAGTTTGGACTGATATTGATCCAGTCAAGTTGTTATGATGCAGGTGGATTTTAATTTTGAGAAATCATAAATTTTGACTTGAATTGAATTACACAATATATAATATATTAAATCAAAATTTATTCAAAGATTTATAATTCATTATCGGGTATAATTTATAACGACCCAATTTTTAATAAAAAAAATAGCGTTTAAAATCTTTTCAAAGGCTTCAAATAATTTTTATCATTATTTTGTCTTTATATCATTAAAATTTTGAAATTATTTAAATTTTTGTTTAATTGGTGTTAAAAATTAATTTTTATTTGAATCAATTTTATTCGGTTAAATCTAAAAACGTCTATGTGTTTGATAATTTTTTGTTTTTTCTAAAAATCAACCTCGAGAATTAATTGATGCTGCAAAGGACATGGTTATTAAAAGTCAAGTGAAGGCTTGGATTTACATAATTTGAAACTCGCAAAATGAAGTCATTTTTGAAGTTGAAATAGTAAAACAGAGTATTCCAGCAGCAGCATCGTATCCATTGTTCTATATATAATCAGTCTTCTTTATCTTTTATCGGAAAAAAATGGATTGATGCCGCCTGCCGGTCACCGAAATCCCTTGAGAAGAGACACACGAGGTGGAGCACTATCAGTCGACAGATCGAGCGGCCTTCTCCCCAATGAAGCCGCACGGAGGGAGGCGACGGCATTAATCTGAGGCGAGCGGCAGTTTTGGAAGAGGTGAGTGATGTCCTGGAGCGGCTTCCGCTTCCTGGTCAGCCCCCTGCGCTTGCAGCCGGCGTTGGAGACGGAGAGGCACAAAGTGGAGGCCGTTGCCGGTGAGGGAGGGACGGCGTTCTCCTTGTCGTGGGATCCAAGAGCCATGGTTATCGAGAAGATAGAGATTCATGGAGGGGAAGAGGGGCCGGTATTTGTACGGGAGGAGGAGAATGGAGGGAAAAATTTTAAATTTTTATGAAAATCTTGGATGAGGTCTTGAATTTTGACGCCCGCGGAATCTGAGGTTGCAAAAGCACTGAATTTTCACTGATTTTGAGTTTGACGGCGTCAGACGAACTCACTCCCGCCATGACACCAGGCGAGGCGCCAAAAACGAATTTGCTTTGGCGCAAAAATGGAGAAGAAAGTTTTGATGATTAATTAGGGGACTGATTAAAAATAGATACTTGCTAAACTTCTTCCTATTCGGCTCAGAAGTATTTTTATTTTTTTGTTTAAATCAATTCTAAATATCGAACAACTTTTTTTTTTTTTTGAAAAAAGAGTGATAATTCATATGATCTACCGCATTTGATTTTGGGATTTGCAAAGTTTCGAACTTCCCAAAGATTTAAAGGCTTTCTGAATTAGTCGGCGATCCGCTGAGAGAGGGAAAATGTATATCTGTAGTTATGTCTAGAAGATATATATTATTGAAAAATTAAAAGATATGGATTGGGTGTTGTTAATGGAGTATTATTATTTATTATAGATGCAGTTGTCTTTCAAGAGTTGTCCGTGTTAAATCTGAAAAAAAAATAAGCTATTAAAAATAATCTTTAACATGGACAAAAGTCAAAAAAAAAAACTCTAAATTTTTATTAGCGCCCAACTAAAATCCTTTTTATCAAGAATTTTTTATATCAAAATTTCAAAAACATCAAAATATATTTATCAGGATAATTCTTTATAATATAATGCAAACAAAAGGCAAGAAACCAAAAAAAAAACAAAAACCCTTGCTATGAAACCAAGCAACACTAAACGAAAAGTATAATAAAAAATCAGAAAATTTATTAAACTGTGGTTTAGTTATACTCTCTCTGGGCCCTATAGACAATTTGTTGCATGCACTCTTCTCAAAGCATAACGATTGATGCTTTACAATGTCTCTCAAGGATCCCGATATACAATCGAGAAGCTGAAACCTCAAAAGCACTGATGCAAGGCATTTGGCAAAGCAAAGGCAGCAGTTCTCACCAGAAAAATAATGTTTCGGGCATGAATTATGTCCTATGGCTAATCGCAAGAGGTCACCCTTAATCCATCCGGAATAATCTCATTGCAACCGATCTCAGTCATTGCAGATGCCCATCTCATTGCGAAGGCAACAGTTACCATTGCCTCCCAAATAACGGCGAGACTTATTGATGTTAGTCAGAGTTTGGTCAGTAAATACAACCTCGTGTACTAAATAGCTTTACCCTGGGAGCAGCTTAAGCCAAAACAGACTCGGATAAAGGATATTCAGCCACAGGAATATGCAACAAATAAAGTGCTAGTCAAGCTGAAATTAAACCAACATACCCAGCGATGAGTGCCAAGATGAATGATACTATATAAGCGCCACCAACAATTAGAGGTTCTTGCACTCCGCACAGTTCAAAGTAATGATAGATTGATGTTGTGTGTGCGACACCCCTTCTAGCCTTCCTCTTATACAAGAGTTTAGAAGCCTTTTTGTGAAAAACCTGCATTGGACAACCAATCTAGTTAAGGAAGAATTCAGACAACAGATTCAATAGTTTAACTATGTGCTTAGAATGATAAGTCAACTAAGATTTGACATAGACATTATTCATAATGTCCTAGGAAAAAAAGGGCGTTTTCCATGATGTAAGAATACATTTTTAAAGATCAGCCATCCTATGCTCCAACAATTTTGAAGCTTGTTGTGTTAGAGTTTGCAGTTTACACATATATCTTCGGGCCAAGCTATGCTCATGAATATGTATGACTAAGTTGTTTCATACATAGACCAGACCCAGAAATACTATATTATTCAAATTCAAATGTTTGTATTTGATACAGGTGTGGATCCAAAAAAATATATATAGTTGCTCTGAATAACTTTTACAAGATGTTTGATTTTCCAAAAGAAATCATCTTAAAATATGTTAGAAAATAATGGACTAGCTGAATAAGGCCTCATATTCCCAAACTTTGTGCAACAGAGAAGAGAATCATGTTATAGCAGCATTAACATGTCCCCTTCAAGTGGACAACATGTTGTATCCTTATGATAACTAGATACAGTAGGGGACAAAGTATGATATATCTTTAATTGCAAGCAGCACTTGAAACTTGGTTGAAAACAAGAATGCCAGAGCCAAAAGAAACCATGCCACTATGCTTACCAATACTTCCATCATCATTCTTAAAAGTATCTAAATACTGCATATATATGGTCTAGACAAGCCAATATGTGGGTTCACATATGTAGTTGAGTCCATAAATGAATTTGAATTAAATCCACTAAGTGACATGCGATAAAGTAAATGACAAATCTCTGAAACAAGCCTCTAATCAATATATATATAGAAATAATAATCAAGAATGAGTTGATGAGGAGAAGTTTACTAAGAAATGATGATATTCCTATCAAATAAATTCTCTTCCAGAGATGTACGTCTTTTTCATAGACAATTTATAGTACGACTTGTAAAGAATAATAGTTGCAAAATCCATGTCTTTCGTTTGATATCAGGGAGTAAATATAAAACTTCCTCCAATAAGGATGCATAGCATTATTAATTAAATATGTTTCATCATAAAAAATAGTATTTTATATAGATTGCTTATATCGAATAGTTTGATATGCTATAAGGCAGATGTAAAGCTTTCTTTTATGTGAATACTTGGGTTAATTAATTTGGAGAAGTGATGTTATACTTATACATATTAGGTATATTTATTTTATCAATAAGATTAAGTGCATATGTCCTATGAGAGAGCTCAATCCCAAAAGATTAGCATGCATCTGTTTTTCCGAAACTTTGATTATGGACGTGGATAAAAATCAAAGAAAGTGCAAGACTAACACCACCGTACCTGGATTATGACTGACAAAATTTCCAACGTAAAGATACCAGAAGATATGAACAATGGCAAGAACATTCCTGACAAAGCGGCCATTGCAGCTAGAGCACCACCCAATCCCAACGCTCCAACATCACCCATAAACACAGAAGCTTTATGTCTATTATGAAAGAGAAACCCGATGCAGGCTCCACACATTGATGATCCAAAAATCGCAAGTTCTAAGTAGTATAAAAACATAGAAAATACATTATTAGATGATAAAAAAGTACATCATCCATACAAAAAACAACAAATGCTTCAAAACCTACAGACAAAAATCCAGAAATATGTTCATCCTAACATTATAAATCATAGAAACTCTAAACAATTACATTATGCAATCCATCAACTATGTAAGCTATTAAAAAAATATTATAACACTTTGTCAAGAAGAGTCTAGCGTATCCATATAGAATCTGGTAGGTTACCATGAACTAAATCATCATTAGCCAAAAGGAAAAAGGAAAAAAGAAAGAGGGTACATATGCCCATACACAAATGAATTTACTAGTAAATTACAGACTAGAAAGCTGACAAAATGGAAATCATAACAGCACCTATAAACTAGTAAGATGTACATAAGCTACTGAATCCAGATACCTGTTTTCAACAAAATATGACTATTATGAAAATAAAAATAAAAATTCAACAAACAATGGTGTCAAATCTCATAATGGACCTCCTACAAAGATTTTCAATTCCAACAGAAATAAAAGAACCTGTTAGGCAAATATTATGTTAGAATTCTCATCCTAAGGACAAAAACTTTGTCAATTGCTTCAATCAACCAAGAAAGAAATAAAATAAAATTCATCACTATTGTACTAATAATCAACAACAACTCGTTGTAGTTTAAAGGATCTTTTCCAGCCATTAAACTCTATGAATACCTTTAACACTTAATTTAAAACTCAAATCAACATTAACTATATTCAGTAGCGTTCTTATTGACCTCCCACCTCTTCAACTCTCATCAATCCAATTTGTCTACCTATTGAATCTATTGGTCATCTTTGAAGATATTCATAAAATAATAGAGTATGACTGATTTGTATCATTTCATAATATTTTCATTTTAGTCTAAGGTACACACAACAATCAGAGAGAATCTAGGAAGTCCTCTTCATTTTAACCACACCTCAATACTTTGGATAATAGATCCAAGACATGTAGCAATCTCACTTGCAGGGATATATGTCCATCCATTTCATGTATTTGTTCACTTCTGTCCTAATTACTGATACTCTATATCTTATGCATTCAGTTTTACTTTTACTTGAGAGTTATACCATCTATGGTTATTGACCATGATTCAAGCTTTGAGTTCATTACATTTGCACTCTTATCAATTAGCACAATATCAGTTTGCAAATAATTATACCATGAAGATTGTATTGAACATGGCTAATAAGTTCTACTGAATAATAAGGGAAAATGGATAAAGTTCTAAATAAATTCTTAGAGAAGAATATACAGTTATCAATTTCAAAGTCGCATACTTACCAGGATTTATTGGAAGAACAGCTATGGACATTCCCATAAAAGCCAAAGCAGCACACCCACCAGCCAAGCCATCTAGTCCATCAGTCATGTTGACTCCATTACTCATAGAGACAAATAATGATGTTGTCAAGACTAGATAGAATTTCCCCAAATACACAAGTCCCAATGGCTGAGGAAGAGGAACCAAAAATTTCCTTCAATCAAACAGAAGTACAAAAAAAAAAAGAATCAGGATTTACGCTACATTAGAAAAGCAAAAAAGAACCAGGATTTACAATCTATCAACAATTTCAGAATGCGATGCTCATCATTGCAAAGTTACCAAAAAAATATGAATGAAAGGATTGATAGAGAATAAACACAGAAAGACAAGGGGAATGATTTGAATTTCTGCAAAAGGCAAACCTTCATAAGCACAAAAATAATCACTAATCTTATTATCATCTAATGTTGACTAAAAAGATAACATACTAGGAACATAAAAAATTATCAGTTTTGGCCAACTAAACATGATGATCTTACTGGTTATGAGAAACTATACATGTTGTATGATGTTGATATATGTGCAGAATCCAACCAAAATGAAAACCATGTCCCAGCAACTATCTGCAATAACCATAGAAAAAGAAATAATCAAACAAAAACTGTGAAGATATCTTTTAGATGGTGTAGGTGATGTGCAAAATTTTGTGCATGTCAATATTATGTGAGCATGGAGATAAAAATGCTACCTGCAAACCAAATTTTGCCCAGCCTGGTAAGCCACAATTCTGACTATTATTACAGCTTAGAAGGTCGTCAAATAACCCAATTGCCGCAAATGAAATGGTTCCTATTACAGCTCCAAATGCAGCAGTATTGTTGCCAGCCTTGACAGAAGCAACAGCAATAGCTACAGGGATGAAAAATAGCCCACCCATTATTGGGGTACCCTTTTTAGACCAGTGAGAAGTTGGACCATCCTTCCTAATAATCTGATAAATCCTCATGGTATCAACTATAGGGACAAACAAAAATCCTGCAAAGGCTGATATAACTGCTGACAAAGTGAAAGGGTGTGTTAAGAAATATGGCTCCAAGGGTATCCTGACAATCTGCCATGAACACCAATCAAAGAACAAAAGAAACCCAACAAGGAATGCCACCAAAGTCATGCTGATTAACATGCCCTTGCGCGTTCTGACATAAACGATCAGTACCAAGTCAATGATCAAGGAGAAAAGGTATTCGCATATATTTCACAATAAAATGATTTGCAATAAACTGAAAAGATTGAGAATAATAACAAGAGACAATGGCCAACAATTTAAGTTGAATATATGGATTTTTTTCACTGTATTATTTTCTGTGATGCCATATTTCCAATTATTGCAAGGTCGATAAAATCTTCAATCTTATTTGATAGAGGTCACACCACAACCCCCTCCTCCTTTGTATAACTAATCCTAATTAATTCAATTAACCTAACTGCAAGATATAAGGATTTCTGTTTAGAATGTCCATCATCTTAGCCTATTTTATTTTGGTTTAACCACTATCAGAGCTACATTTACTGAATTACTGCATTTAAACTATATTGACGAAGTAGATTCTCGTCTTATACTCTTATTATTGCTGCATGAACTTATTGTGCATGTTATTTCTTATTTGCCAACCAAATAAGTAATGAGTTAGAATGGTCAAAATCACTTGAAAGAAAAAGAAACATGAGGTCCACTATGAATCCAAATAACACCAAGTGACGCAATAAAACATGTTAATGATAACAAAAAAGAAATGACCGACAGATAATCTCCGCTATAATATATAAAGCACCTTCTCCTCCTCCGCCCTCGGAGGGTCGCGAACCGATGGGCCGTCACTGTCAAAGAAGGATCAGACGTTTCATAACGGTCCTTGTTTGAGGCCAACTCGACATCAGTAACAGTGGAGACAAGAAGGTCTGCATCATAATCTTCATCATCGCTGGAAGACATATACGATGTATTCTCTCCCGAAACTCCGTAGCCATCATCTACGAGCGTAGGGATACCCATCGAATCCTGCACCGCAGAACGTCCGTCAAAAAAAAAAATCCTTCGCTTAAAGATTCACAAACGAATCTTAATCCAATGCTAACAAAAAAATTACCTCATCGAAAGAGAAAGAAGCCATTGGGACTAACAACTGCCGACGCTTGCGAATCCTGCCACCAGATACGGATCGACACCGCTACGAGGAAGACAAAGAAGAATCGTATCGCGATGGTCCAAACAACCTGAACAGGAAAGGACTGCTGGAAACTAACCTGAGACGTGGATCGGAACCGGGGAGGAGGGATCCAGGCTCGGGCCGACGAAGGCGCATAGAGGAGGCATTTGGTTGGATGAAACCCTAGGCAGGCAGGACGGGGAGCCGCGGAGCACATTGGAAGGAGGTAGCGGCGAAACCGAGAGGCGGGCGGGGGAAGGAAATAATAAATGGAAATGACGTCGGCAGAGAAAAGGCTCCTTGGCTCCTTGCCAATTCCGCGCAATCTCTGATTCGTCCTTTTTTATTCTTTTGTTGGGCCGACCCTTTTAGATAGGTGCGGCCTGGTTATCCTGGTCTAATCCGGTCCAGGCCCAGGTCGTATTAACAAATAAGTGGCCTGGTTATCCTGGTCTAATCCGGTCCAGGCCCAGGTCGAATTAACAAATAATATTCAAAACTAAAAAAATAATAATATTCAATGGATGTTTAAAATTGACTCAGGACGGCGAAAGATAAAATATTCGTCTCCAACCTCCTCGTCAATTCAATCCCAGAACTAATAAAAAAAAATCATAAAAACTAATTTATTAATCCGAATAATAATCAATATATAAAAATAAATAAAAATTTAATTATTAATGAGAATTTAATTTTCAAATATCATAAATTTAAAATTAATTCATAATCATTCAACACGAGCCAAATTGATTTCTGAAATTTGATTTCAACCAGACGCCAGGTCAATTCTGACACAATTCCAGTCAAGGATCATCACAACTTTGTTGCGAGAATCTTTCATCCATTAACTAAGCTTTTCAATTTTATTATTAACTCTTTTAAATTGCCACCAAAATCTAAAAAATTGTTACATGTTGAATATCATCACAACAAAACACTATAATTTCTTATTTTGGGACAAAAATTACCTATACAGAGATTTTAGGACAAAAAAACAACAGTGCTACTTCATTGATGCCCATGACGCCATTGAAGAATTTATCAATTTATGTTATCTTGGGAAACCATTGTACATAATTGTCATTCCAAAATCAAATTGACAAGGTTTGCCAAGGACAACCTAAAGAACATGAAAAGGGCCAAGTGGTGGAGAAGCCGTAACAACAAATTTCTTGACGGCCAACGAAATCACAATCGATCAATCGGCAAAATGACGCGGTGATGGAGAGAAGATATGAACCATAAACCAATGAGTAAGGCTCTAGTTATCAGGTTTCACACACCGTGAGTGAGCTATCTGGGCAAGTGAAGGATCAGCTGTAATTTGAGTTGTGCAAATGAAGAGTCGACTCGCTGATTGGTCAAGCACCTCACTATCTTGCTGCTGAAGCTGAATAACAAACTGAATAATTCCGAAGAGGTATTTTGGCATCAGTACTGAAGAAATATCATGCTTCAGACTAAGAAAGCGATATATTTAGGTGTGAAAAAAGTAATACCTTTTTTTTATCTTCCAGGAGGACCACAACCATCAATAGGACTTGGGGAAAAGCCTCATCAGGACCACGTTCGTTTCTGCATCACCAAAGTCTTGGCTTACTTTTACTGCAAGATGTAAAGGCCACAATGTCTTTAGTGCGTTACAACCACCAAAATAATTGAAGTTGAAGGTGGTGCTGGTCTTCCATTGGAAGTACGAGAAAGATGAATTTTTTTAACGGTCAATCATAAACCATATAGTTCACAGGTTGGAGGCATTTGGTAGAGTGAATGTGAATAGACAATTTGAAATAGAATAATCTTGTCTGTTCCACCCATTCAATAGCATAAAAAGATGAAAAGTTTCATTCTGCCTCTATCAAGTAGAGTATAAATAATCAGGCAAGCTAGACAGGTATAAAAAACACACGCTTAGTAGTATCGTAGCAGAAAAGCAAGTTTTGAACTTTTCCTCATACATGGAGCTGCTAAGTCCAGAAGTTATTGGCATTTAACTAATGATTATTTGGTTATGGCAATGTGTGATGATTGTATAATAATCTTCTGTTTCCACCAAGTAGTTCACTGGAAGAGAAGACCCTCCAAAGTTGTAGTCCTGAATGATGAATGAATTGCACTTGTCTACACTACAACAGCTCCAATTTGATGTTTCACTTAAACAAATGATCAGTTTCTAAAGCATCAGTTTTGTAAACATTCAAAATGCAGCATCAAATTTGTAGTTTGACATTTTGACATGCGTTCCTTTTCATCTGATCTGGGTTAGCAAGGAAGGGAATGTAACTAATGCCAAAAAGCTCCAAACAACCCAACTATGAAGCTGATAATCTGCATCTAATTAGTACAGGAAAACAACTTTAATAGTGCATTTTAATGCAATGATAACCATAACAGCCTAAGCAGCAGAAACTTGGAGCGTGCACAAGGTCCCATCCAACTTAGGCATCAATCATACTACATTCATTGTGCCCGCCATGAGTTTGACACCCAATTATTCAACAGAAAATGTCTTTTCGATCACAACTATCTCTACCTTTAAGACCATTCACCAGGATCATCTTTTTTAACTCAACATAATACATATATTGTTCCAAAAACAGTCAAATGAAAGGGAATGGTAGAGAGGATTTGCCAAACTCATGGTGCCCTGAGCGTTTGCCAAGGACACTTAATCCTTAAAAAGATAAATTACATTCATTCAAATTATCTCCAAAGAAACTATGCGTGGTCCTCCTATAAATCCACTCATCTCAGATAACTACAACACCTCCCACCACACATCTCTTTTACAGTCTTACATACAACCTCCTCCACATTCTTTCCATAAAATTAATGTTCTGACTAATTTAGTTATGCAATCTGTAGCATCTCTAGCTCGTAATGGTTAGAGAAAAGAGAACTCCTTTCTTATGTTTTTTTTCCCTTCTCATGACCTTTTTCTTATTCAACTTCCAACTTTTGAAACACAGACATCAAAAAGAGAGCAATTTCAACCACATTATATATATGATACCATTTTGAGTCCCCTTCCACACAATAGAAGACTACAAAACATCATAGAACAACCATGCTATTCTCTTCCACAAACTACTTACAACACTTCTGCGATAAGAGATTCCACTTGGATTGTGGAGAATTCAACTTACACAATGATCTTCTTCCCTCACTTGGAGCAACAATAAACCAAACAGTCCAGCTCAGGAAGCATATTATATCTCCAAACAATTTTTGGTACAGGTAAACTAACTCAACTCCCCTTGTTGTCTCCTATTTATGTTTTGAACAACTAGAGTATCAAGTTTTGTTTTTTCAGACTATGGGAGATGTTTCTTATACTCTTGGTTCTCTACTCAGCCTGGATCTGCCCATTTGAGTTTGCATTTCTTCGATACTTGCCAAGTATAATTTTCCTTGTGGAAAACATAGTCAACAGCATTTTTGCAATTGATATTGTATTCACATTCTTTGTCGCTTATGTTGACGACAAATCCTATCTCATTATCGATGATCCGAAGAGAATAGCAGTCAGCTTAGCATATGACCCATACACATCTTATCTCCTCTCCTCACAAACACTAATTTATACTTATGTTGTCTGAATCATACATGAATCTTGTCCAACATGAAGCATACATGCTCTGTGAGCTTCACTCAAGCTGACTTCACAGGTACCTATCCACCTGGTTCATCTTTGATGCATGCACATCATTTTCCTTCCAAACAATCAGATTCTTCTTCAGTAGACATGACAATAGTCTTGGTTTCAAACTTCTTAGCATGCTTAGACTATGGCGTTTGCATCGTGTCAGTTCCATGTTTGCCAGGTTATATCTTCTCCCATCTGTTAATACAAATAATGACCAATGAAAATAAATTATTTTGTTAATTTTCTTACCTCAGACTTGAAAAGGACATTCGCCTCAATTATTTCTGGACACGGTGCACAAAACTCTTATCAGTAAGCTTTTAAATAGCAATTGATTCACTTGAGGTTTTTTGCCAGTTGCACTATTGCATGTTTTGAACCCTTGACAGCTTTTTTCATACTACTGCAGGTAACACTTTTTGCAGTTCACTATGCTTCAACTATTTGATCGCTGACAGATACCCAGATCCAAAAAGAACCTGGATAGGTGCAGTGATGCCAAATTTCAGGGAAGACGATCTATGGATCAGATATGTCACAGGAATATATTGGTCCATTACAACACTAACAACTACTGGTTATGGTGACTTGCATGCTGAAAACACAAGAGAAATGCTATTTGATATTTGTTACATGTTATTTAATCTGGGTTTGACAGCTTACCTGATTGGAAATATGACAAACCTCATAGTACATGGGACCAGTCGCACAAAGAACTTTGTAAGTCCTATCCTCCCTAACTTTGTTGCAGCTCGGTCAATTTCATGTCAGTGACCAATATACTAAAAAGCAATTAATTACATATATGTTAACTGAGGATTTGGATCTCACACTGTTATGCTCTCAGAGGGACACCATCCAGGCTGCTTCTGAATTTGTATCAAGAAATAAACTCCAAAAGCATGTAAAAGACCAGATGATAACTCATATTTGCGTAAGGTTCAAGACAGAGGAACTCAAACAACAAAAGACTCTAAGCAGTCTCCCAAAAGTCATTCGATCAAGCATAGCTGAGTATCTGTTCCTTCCTGTTGTTCAAAGAGTATACCTTTTCCAGGGAATCTCATTTAATCTCATTTTCCAATTGGTAGGTCCACCATCTAAAGAACTTAGTGCTTGATTATATTTCCGTATATTTCCAAGCAATTTAAGTGAATGTGCTATGCTGATGAGACCAGTGTGAGATAATAGGTGACAGAAATGCAAGTTGAGTATTTTCCACTGAATGAAGATGTGATACTTCAGAATGACACACCAACAGATCTATATATTATAGTATCAGGATCAGTGGTTGGTACTTAGTATAATGTAGTCTCTTTTGCACTGTAACACTAAAATGATTGTTTGAAGCCATTCTGAATAATAGAACTAACAGTTGGTTTACTAATTGCAGGAGATGAGAACATATTCAGATGGACCTAAAGAAGTAAGAGCAAAAGATGCTTTACCAATAATGCATTAGCATGTCAAGCATTGATAATCGGTATGATTGGCTATTATTTCAGGTTCATGGGAAGGTAACTTAAGGGGAAGTATTTGGAGAGATAGGAGTTCTATGTAACATACCACAACCATTCACTATAAGAACCAGTGAACTAGCACAAATTCTCAAACTTAACAGCTCTTCACTTTCGACATTATTAGAGAAAACAAAGATGATGCAACTATTATCATGAGAAATCTTTACCGAGTATGTTTAAATACTGAAGAACACAATCTAACAAAATATTGAAAATGATATCTCAATATCTGCAGAAATAGTAGCTGATAGTGACAGTCTTAAATCTTACAGAACTTGAAACTTTATGAAGAAGTATATCCTTGCATACATCAAAAAGACCCAGAAGAGTTCCTAAAAGAATGGTTGGAAATAAAAAACCATGAACAAGATGGGCATAACAAACCAGTTTGGAAGGCAGATAGACCAGAACAGACGGGAGGATACCTACTATGTGAGGCACAAAATAACAAGAATATTGGCATAGACGAGCAGCTTTCAACAGGTCAGGTCAATATAGAAGTAGGTAATGCAGATAACAGAACTAGCTTCCATTGAGCTGCACAGAAAAGGCACAATGAGACTGCTAAGATTCTGATGAAACAGAAAGCAACTACAAACCAAGTTGATGGTACCATGTCGAGACACAAAGATACAAACAAGAAACATAACAATGAAGAAACTCTTGAAATATTATCAAGTGATACTAATAGGATGAGTTTCACCAGAATTGATGAACTAAAATATGCTCAAGTGAAATTGCCTGACCATGAAGATATCTTTAAAAGCCATGGGAGAAGGGAGCCGATATTTCGACATGGATATTCAAATATCATTGAAATGTCAATTAACTCTTGCTCACAAAGTGGAAGCTATTATTGTCCTAACAATCTCATGAAGCTAACAAGAAGACGAGTGACCACTCACATGCATTCTCCGAAGGAAAGATCTGCAAGGCAACCAAAAGCAAAGGTGATAAACTTACCTGGCACTGTAGAGGAACTCCTCGAAATCAGTGGTAAGCAACGTTTAATATTATTAAACACATAGCATATTCTAACCAATAAACTTGCATATGCTACTGCTTGGCTCGCTATCATTAGTGTTGAGGTTATTACAACTAGCATGATAGGCAATTTTCCTTCTTTCTGGCCTCTCAAATAAACCTCATAGATGAAGAGAAATAGAGATACAGGACTGAGAAAGAAGCATAGATTATAATTAGCAACAAGTAATCTGTCATATATTTTCCATTGTCTTTAATCATGGCTTTTAAAAATTGCAGAAGATAAGTTTGTGGGGCATCATCCTACCAAAGTGATCAACCAAGAGAAAGCAGAAATTGATAATATAAGCATAATACGTGACGGGGACCATCTATATCTCACAGAGGCACAATAGAAATAGTGACGATGAAAGATAACAAAAGTAAAATGACAATGGCCGCCGTTTCCATGCTGAAAAATGAAGGCTTAGATATGTGCCCTATTATTTTCTAACGTTCAACATGCTTTGGGTATAAAATAATGACTCATTTTCTACATTGCATGTGTACTCCATGGTTAAAGAGGGCTCTTGCAGCAAGATTGGCCCTTTCAACTGAAGTATTGCTAGTGTAATAAGTGTTCTAAGATCTATGTGCGAGTTCGTGCAACAAGAGTAACTCAGATTCACTTCGAGAACTTCAACAATCAGCGGTAAAGAATCCCTAGGAACGAGGGGAAGAGTAAGAAGATTATTGACCTTTCAGTCGCCATCGCATTCGCCGTCGCCGTGGAGCTTCAGGTAGTTGAAGACGAAGTAGGACCAGAAAGCCCCTCAATCTCCCATGGGCTTGACAATGAAACTTTATATTAAAAAAAATGAATTATAGAAATTAAAAATTTTAATTTTCTTTCAAATGCCAGCGCATTTTTGTTATTTAAATTAAAATTTTTAATTTATTTACTTGTTATTTTTAGCCGTAAAAAATAATTTTAAATATAAGATATCCAGAAAAATAATAAAATATCATTTAGATAAATTTTTAAATAATAATAATAATAATAAATAAATGCCGAAATTATTATTTACTAATGGATGTTGTTTAAACTTCGTCTGCTCTCATGCACAATTGCACCTTCTTTTGCACATTTGCCATGGTGGCTTCGACCAGCCCCGCTCTGGAGCCGATCCCCCTCCTCCCGCCTCCCGACGCCGGCTATCACTTCCCCGGAGTCCCCGTCGTGGACCTCTCGCATCCCGGCTCCGGGGAAGCCATTGTGGCCGCGTGCCAAGACTTCGGCTTCTTCAAGCTCGTCGGCCACGGCATTCCTTTGCATCTCATGCAACGTCTGGAGGCCACGACGCTCGAGTTCTTCCACTCCCCGCAGGCCGAAAAGGACAAGGCCAGCCCCGCCGACCCCTTCGGCTACGGCAACAAGCGAATTGGGCCCAACGGCGACGTCGGTTGGCTGGAGTACCTCCTCTTCCCGGTCGCCGGAGACGACCCCTTCATTCGCGCT
Organism: Hedychium gardnerianum; assembly: GCA_038050645.1. Taxonomy (NCBI): domain Eukaryota; kingdom Viridiplantae; phylum Streptophyta; class Magnoliopsida; order Zingiberales; family Zingiberaceae; genus Hedychium; species Hedychium gardnerianum. The sequence continues at coordinate 1,516,625 of JBBUKS010000055.1, read as the reverse complement.
CCCATGGCCTCCTCTTTCCGGTGGGAACAATTACCATCATTTTGCACGTAAAGCAGTACTTAATTCCTTACAGTTAACTTCTTCATGGCTGCTCTGTTTCAGCTCTGCTTTGGCGGAGTACTTGCAGAGAGTGAAAGAACTAGCTCGCGAGGTGCTGGAATTAATGGCGGAGGGACTAAATTGCAAAGAGAGGAAGATTTTCAGTAACCTGGTGATGGGCGAGCAGAGCGAAGGAATCATCAGGCTCAATCACTACTCGGAGTTCCCTCAACCGAAGAAGCTCGATCGTAGCTTGACAGGGTTTGGAGAACACACGGACCCGCAAGTGATCTCTGTTCTTCGGTCCAACGACAGCGCAGGGCTACAGATCGCCCTCAAGGACGGGAGTTGGGTCTCCGTCCCGCCGGACCACCAGTCCTTCTTCATCATCGTCGGCGACTCGCTTCAGGTAAATCACCCACCGGATCACTCTGCATGCATGCGCGAAGAAAGCAACATCAGTGCGTATTCATTCCCATTAATTCTCAGGTGCTGACGAACGGGAGGCTGCGGAGCGTGAGGCACAGGGTGATGGCTGACGGCGTGAAGTGCCGAGTGTCGATGATCTACTTCTTGGGGGTTGCTCCGGGAGAGAAGATTGCGGCATTGGGGGAGGTGATGGAGGAGGGGGAGCAGAGCAAGTACAGGGAGTTCACGTGGAACGAGTATAAGAAGGCTGCATGCAGAACGAGGCTGGGGGACGACAGGCTAGGGCAGTTCGAGAAGTAGCTAGGTTAAGGCCTAGCTCATTGAAGGAACGATTCATGCATGATGCATGGATGATCATGATCATGAAACCAATGTATAAGGTCCTTTCTATGATTTAAGGGTAATTAATCTTAATCATTCATTAAATGATGGTTGAGATTAATTTTCTTTAAGATTCAAAAGCTATATATGAATGAATGGGTAATATTGTCTTGTTTAGGAATCAAATCTGCATGAGTATACTGTCCTACCTCTTACCACTATAATAATATACCTGAGGGGTGAAGAAGATCGCTTTTGTTAATACTAATGTTGGTTAATAATTAATAAGTACTTTTTTCTCGTAATCAAATCTGGGACAGTATGATTGGGCATTGAAGGCTCTGTGCCCGGGTGGTTCGGCCTCGAGGTGGTTGTGGAAGTTGGATTTCGAGTACCTGCTTCATTCATTGTGGGTTGACCATGACAGTGACAATCAAGCTCGATTACAAATAGGACCCATCACGTGGAAGGAAGGGTACCTTTCTGTTCTCCATCTCGAAAGTCCATCCCTACTCTTGGAATTATCCAGTCAAATTACTGCTACTACGAAGCAGAGAGACAGTGAGAGAGAGAGTGAGTACAAGAACAAGGAAGAAGGCAGCAGCGAAACATTCAATCTGTTGCAGTTCATGAAATTGAATTTTGTAGATAGAAAGAAACAGGTGGCTCGGTCCCTGCAGTCCACATGGTGATTGGAGGAAAGGGGACAAGTGGGCGTGGGAGTTGCCACGACGGCGACGGGATTGCGGTTGGGTTGATGTGACCGTTTAGTTCTCTTGGGCGATTGCGGTAGGAGTCCGTCGACGAGGTCGATGTCGCGCCCATGCCCCCACGGTTGCTGTCGCTCGCGGTTTTGTCGCCGGGCGTGGGATTTTTAATTGTGCGGAGAGCCTCACTCTCATTGATGGTTCAAGAAACCGGTCGCTGTAACCCTCTTCTGGCTGGCTAGCCCGTGGTGCATGGCTAGTTGAATGGACTGATAGAATTGATTGAGTTAGACGATTAAAAAGGACAAGTAAGTCAAATGAGTGGGCCAAGACGTCTCCATTCAGTTTGTTTGGCCTACCTAGCGGAATCACATTGATCATGTTAAACAAGCTAAGGGGATTACTAAATAAACTGATATACCAATTGAGTTGGTGAGCTAATTGGGCAAGTAAATCATTCACCCTAATCAGACTAGCCAGGTTAGTCATGTTGGTCGAATTGATCAAGGCAAACAAATGAAATAGATTGAGTGAAGTAAGTTGAACAAGTCGAGCAGTAGGCAAGTTTAATGCACTAAGCGAGCGCGTGACAGTGACACAAATAGACCTAACAAACAAACCAGACATGTCAAATCAGGATGATGGCATCGACCACATCGATCGAGCCAATCAACGTAGGCATAAGCTAGTAGAGTTGGACCATTCTTTATCTATTCCTAACAATATTTCTACAAACTGAACATAAAAACAATTATTTCATTTGTACCAAACTAAAGAATTCATATATTCATATGTTATTCTTTATATATTCATATGTTTTTTTTTTATAGGTGCTCTATTCGTTATTTATTCCATTTATATGAACCAATCGAACTAGAATCGTGATTGAAGTTAGCATTGCCACCATAAAATTTGGGGTTAAATTCTGACTAATAGCTAAATTTTTGTCCTCCCTTATGTACTAGTCATTATTCGAACTAGCTAGACTAGTCCCCGTGATTTATCTCCTCCGTATTTATCTCCTCGATTGACGAGGGCGCTAGGGACGAACGTTTCGCCTTAATGCCACCGTAGTTAAAGTTAGCATTGCTCCTGAAATGGGTGTTATGATTAAATTGTCCAATAATAAAAAAAAATTTAAAATTTAAAATTCAACTGTAATATTTTATAAAAAAAAATCTTTTTAATAAATAATAAATTTAAAAATATTAATTATCAGAAGAACTTTCATGTAATAATGAATGATTTTTTTTTATAAAACCGAATTAATCATCCCACTTGAATCCTTGTGCCAATTAAAAAAAAATTATTGAAATTAGCATTTTACTTGAGAAGGAAAGCATGCTCACTTTCCTTTGTAATTAATGATGACAAAAAGATAAAACGTTCGTCCCTAATGCCCTCGTCAGTTTGTCCCAGGATTAATACGGAAGAAATAAATCGTGAAAATTAATCTAACTAGCCCGAACAGTGACTAGTGCATGGAGAGAATAAAAATCTGACTCCTAACCAGGATTTGAACCTTAAACCTCGAGAAAACCTGATTTCCTTTGCAATTAATGATTTTATGGGAGATCTTTAATCTAATGATCTGAACTGAGCAAGTAGGCTGCGCTACACAAAGATAAATTCAAACATCTCATTTGACATCGGTTCCTACCGAAACAAACTTTTTTTTTCTACAAAAGAATATTGAAGAACTCCAATCGCACGAAAGAAAGAAAAACTGTTGCTTTTGCAAGCACATGAAGAGGTATCTCCAACCCAAGATAATGATACAATACCTTGCAGTATAAGGAAAACATTTTCTTGACTGCACCTAGTTCGACATGTATGGATTAATAAACTTTTAGTATAGATAGCTTTCTTCAACTGTTTGCAGCAATGCTTATGCACCGGTGGCAAATAGACGCGTCCACTCTTTTGCTGCATCACCAAATGGAAACCATAAGAATTAAAGCGAGAAGCTTAAGATTAATAATATAGGTATTCATGGCCAATATCTTACCCGTCTCCACAGCTTCTGATTCATTCGATTTCCAATGCTTCGCAATGTTCTCAGAAAGAGGGTCATCTGGATTTGGAGCACTAAGAAGTGCTTGGATACTGAAATCATAATAAAGAATGATTATTCCTCGCTGTTATCGGAATATATATATATATATATATAGATAGAGGGAGAGTTCTGTTAACCTGCACATCTTACCCTGCACAACCATGGCCACCTACACATCATTGATCAAAATATCCGTGATATGATCAGTGATCAGGATTATGCCACCTCAGCAGGTACACATGATTGTGCAGGATAAGGTGTGTAGACTATCAAAATCCTATATATATATATATCAATTAGCCTAATTATAATTTTTTTAAATAGATCCCTAATTTTTATATAAATATGTCTTACTCTTCAATAAAGAGTATGAATTCTTTTTATCTTAAATAATATGATATCAGAGCCAACTTCAAAATTGGAGATTTGAAATTAGGGTTTCATCTCCTGTTACAGCCCTCTTCTCCTTTCTACCTTCTTTTGCTTCTCCAAAAATCTGCTACTTCCTCCGCCCTCCACCTACAATCCGAGAAGGAGAACCTCTCTGTCACCACCACCGCCTCATCCTCTACCTCCGTCGATGTTCCAGTCAAGGAGCCACCTTCCCCCTCCTCCGTCCTCAACGTTTCCTCCTTCAGCCATAACACTCTGGCGAAAGTCGCCGCCGAGGCGAAGCAAGAGAAGTCCTTTGTAGATCTCTTCAAAGCGCTGCCTTTGGAAGCAGAGGAGAAGAAACCAGAGCTGCTGCTGCTGAAACCCCTTCATTTCCGCCGTCCATCAGAAATCCAGTGCCTTTCCGTAGCAGGGAAGCGCGAAGGGATTGAATCAAAGTAGCCCTTTCTCTCTCAAACACTTTTCTACCTCGTCTGCTTCTCCACTCTTTGATCAGATTTCTATTGTCTCCGTTTTGATCGGTTCGGGCACATCTGGCAGAGGCTAGGGTTTCCCTCTTCAGGTTAGAAGAGGAGAAGAACTCTCCATCCGGCCAACCCACAGTTCAGCCCTCTTCCTTCCGACAATTGCGCAGCCTTCATCAGATATGGACAGCCGCCTTCATCGGATGTAGACAGCAGCCCCTTCCGTGCTCTTCCCTTCGGTTTAGAAGTGCAGAAACGGTTCTACATCCACAGCTCAGCCTTCTTCATCTTCTGGACACCACACTCCTTCCTTCGTCGATTCAAACAGCTCTTCGTCTCCCACCAACCTAGAAAAGGCTGCAGATCCAGTAGAAAAGGCTGTAGATCTTCGTTTCCAGCAACGCGTGTGACAGCCTTTTCCTCCGGTGCTAGCGCTGTCCTTGTCCTCTGCTTCGCCAGTGGCGGTTTGCTTCGCGAGTTCGTCGCCAGTGGCTGTTTGCTTCACCAGCCGGTGACGTACCTTTCGTGCCTTCATTTGCTACGTCCTTCATCTTGGTCTTCCTTCAGCAGAGAACAGAGAATTCTTCTTTACTTCATCTCTTATTTCACGTACTTTGGGATAAAATCTTATGGCTGAAAATAAGTCTTCTATTGTGATGGATGTGGTTCCTGTGATGTCTAAAATCACGAACTATAAGCTAAATTGTTCAAACTATTTGAATTAGAGTAAGATTGTTCGTCTTTATCTATGAAGTATTGACAAAGATGGTCATTTGACTGATGACCCTCCTCAAGATGATTCAAAGCAAACATGGCTTAGAGAGGATGCTTGCTTGTTTCTTCAGATTCAGAATTGTATTGATAGTGAGGTAATTAGTTTAATCAATCTCTGTGAATTTGTTAAAGAACTAATGGATTACTTGAAATTTCTATACTCTGGAAAAGGGAATCTCTCCCGCATGTATGAGGTTTGCAAAGTATTTTACCGTGTCGAAAAACAAGATCTGCCTCTGATCAATTATTTTATGGCATTTAAGAAGACGTATGAGGAACTTAATATGTTGTTGTCCTTTAGCCCTGATGTGAAGGTTCAACAACGCCAAAGAAAGCAGATGGCTATCATGAGTTTCCTCACTGGCCTATCCCCTGACTTTGAGTCTGGTTCTCTCTGGTTCAAATGTCTCCTCTTTACAAGATATCTTTAGTCATGTTCTCCATACAGAAAGTAATGCATTTATTCCGCTTAATGGTGCTTTGGTGAGTCGTAATACTAATAATATGCCTGAAAGATCAACTAGTTATAATAGAAACAAAGGAGGCGACTTACAGGACTTTGAAACTCGAACGCTGAATTTGGGTGGTATTATTTGCAATTACTGTCATAAGCCAGGTCATAGGAAGTTTGAGTGTAGAAAGCTTCAGTATAAAAATCAACAAAAACACATGGCCCATATTGCATCTACTAATGATGCCTCTGATAAATCGGTCCTTATATTTGCAGATGAATTTGTCAAGTTCTCAAAATATCAGAATCACTCAAGTCTTCATCTCCCTCTATCACAACTATTGCTGATTCAGGTAAACAAAATGCATATCTTCTTTCCTCATCCTCCAAATGAGTCATTAATTCTGGTGTCACGGATCATATGACAGGTAATTCTAGTCTCTTTTCTACTTTTCAGCCCAAAGCTAATACTCCTACCGTTATTTTAGCTGATGGGTCTCCATCTTGTGTTCGTGGGTCTGGCATAATCAACCCTACCCCTTTGCTTCATCTATCCTCTGTCTTACATTTATCTAATTTATCCTTTAATTTGCTCTTTGTCAGTCAACTAACTCATAATCTCAACGGTTGCATTTCATTTTCCCCTAATCATTGCTTATTTCAAGATCTTTTGACGAAGAAGATTATTGGTAAAGAACATAAGTCTGGAGGCCTCTACGTTCTTGACACACCGCTCCTAAATTCTTTTGCTTGCTCGAGTGTTACTTCTTCTTTCAAGGCTCATTGTAGGTTGGGACATTCATCTCTTACTTTCCTCAAAAAACTTTGTATATGGTAAGGTGTCTTCATTAGATTGTTAGTCGTGTCATTTGCAAAACATCACGATCTTATTTCAAGTCCTAGAGTAAATAAACGTGCTACTATTCCTTTTGAATTAGTTCATTTTAATATTTGGGATCCTTATCCTATTTTGTCTAAACATGATTTTAAGTATTTTGTTAATGTTGTGGATGGAATATTAGAGAGAAAGTCGGATTAATATCTATTGAGGGAAAACTCTGAAAAACACGTTTAAGATGGTACGGACATGTACTTAGACGACCAATAAATGCCCCAGTTAGGCGATGTGAAACAATGACA
>JBBUKS010000055.1:1488462-1500481 GCA_038050645.1 Hedychium gardnerianum | reverse complement strand
TTTTAGATGTGGGACTATTCCCCATCTACTAATTTTGGGCTTCACTTTAAACAATTAATTTCTCATTCATCCGTAATTGGTTTTGAGCAAATTAATAGTCTAGATTCATCTACGCGAAACGTAGATTTCGAATTTGAAGTTAATTCTGACTTTCATCGACTGATGACACCTCATTTTTTCAAATGAAAAAACCGTATTCCAACATTTACAATATTAACTATTTTTTTATTATAAAATTATTGCTTTATTTGTATATATAAAAATAGATTGCATAATCATTTAAGTTCACAAAGGACTTTAATTTGGAACAATTTTTTAATTTCAACTAAGGTTGCTTTGATGTTTAGTCGGCACAAGAGAAAGTGATTGATGAACAATATTTAGAATCTTAATTGTAAGTTCATCATGCTATAAATGATTATGAGCAAAAAAATCTATAAATAAGCTCAGTAAAAATTCATTTACATTTATTTAATACAAAAGATATAATAAATAAACTGAAATACTAATGAATGTATCATGCTAATTAACCTCCAAGAACAAACTCCATCTTCATCTGTGAGAGATTAGTGCGACCTGTGGGGCGAGCATGCACAAGATCGATCATCCAAACCCTCACCTTGGCCGCCGGCGATGGTGACCCACCGCCCCATACGCCATGCAGCTCGTCGGCAGAGACGATGACTAAACATTCGATTCCTTGATTGAGTTTACTATTTCTTCTACAGCTGCTGGAACATTTCAGTAACTTTTTGAATGCTCACAATTTATATTTGTAATCTTAATTCAAGATTAATAATCGTGTTGTGTGTTAATTAATCATCTGCAGTTTGCTTTTAATAATTTCTAACACAATAATGCATCAATAATTACTTCCCTCCAAATTCAATAAATCGCATTCAATTGGACCATTAATAATATTTTTCTTTTTTCATAAATTATTATTATTATTTATTCTGGAAAGCATTGAATAGATTTAACCATGGTGAAGCTGCGTCTGGATTGCTCTCGATCGCCTGTGGTGGATTCATGCAGTAAAGGACGCGCACCTCCGCGTCAGCTACACGCATTTTGCACCACAGCTTTTGGCGCGGGGCTCACGTCACCCACGAAACGGGGATCTTTCCAACGGCGGCATCATCAGATGCCATGGAAGCGGGGCCCACCTCATTAGCGGTGAAGATCAGATGCCATGGAACCGGGGTTGCGTCTGTTTACTCGTCCAACTACTCGGGTTAAGGTTAGGGTTAGGGTTAGGGTTTTTTTTAGCTGCCTTTGGACCTTTGGTCACTGTTGCTACAGACAAGCATTTGTGTGTGTGTGTGTGTTGTGATGGGTGGAGGATGACATGTCACATGGACGTGCCCTAAATTAATCCCGTGGAGGAAGCACTAGGCCCTTTGCTTTTGTTGCACATGAGGTGGTGGTGGTGGAGGAGCCCTAGGAAAGGTCGGGTTTTGGGCCTTTGAGATTCGCGATCGATCCGTCTCTGATCCCCAACTCCTCGTTTTTTCCCATCCGATCCACGATTTGGGCGAGCGTAGCGGAAAGCCGTGACGCAGGAGGAGGAGGAGGAGCTGCGGACTTCTTTTCAGGTTTGGGAACTACCTTGCTGTTAATTGAGTGGAGTTTGGGGTTAAAGTTTGGATTTTTATCGGTTTTATTCCATCTGTTTCCCTGTTTTTGCTCGAGAGCTGGGGTTTCAATCGGGCGGGGGATGGGTTTTTGTTTCGGGGGTTGTTTTCGTGTACGGTGAATAGTACAATTAGGTCTGATTTGGATATAAGTGGGATGTCAAGGTGCTCTTTCCAAAAGGGGTTTAGCAGTTTGGTTTTGGGCTTTAAGGAGTTGATATAGTGAGGCCTGCTGTTTTTTTCTGGTTCTGTGGAATCAGGTACAAATAGTGAATATATCTTTCCTTTCTATCATTTTATGTAGGAAACTTTGGGTTGATTAAATTCAACTTCTTTGCACAGGTTTGTCTTGGTTTTGTTATTTATTATTCGTGGTTGAATACTATGAGAAGTAGGAAAAAAAACCTTTGTTTGGAAACTTACAGCTAGCTTGAAGTAACTTCTTGCGTTATCTTTTTGACCTGTTATTTTATGTTCAATATTGTGCAGATAGACGCTATTTGATGTTCGAGCTTATTCCTAGTTGCTGGTGGAGCTTCAAAACATTGCATTTCTTTCATTTCAAACTCCAACTTGCAACTTCGAGCTTCTGGTAACTAAAACGGAACCAACTATTATTGCTTCTGTAAGTGAAATGTGTGTTAGCTATATGTCCTTTCAGTGACAGCTATTTATGTTTTAAGTGGTTTGTTAGTAAAGCTGACATCTTTTTAATTCATTTATTTTTTTCTTGTCCTCAATCTATTCTTGAATACATGGGCAAGCTGTTACCATCTGGTTGTATGAATTTCTTGCAATGATAATCATCCAATGCTTCTAAGTGCATATTCTCATTGTTTTTTCTTGACTTTTGTATTCCTACTGATTTCAAGTTTGCTCTACTCTATTAGAGAAACAACATTGCATCTATTTACTTCCTTGCATTAGGTTTTTATAGCGCTGGTATTGTCGTTGACTTCTTGCCATATATGTAACTATTTCTGAGTAATATATTGTTAGTGCATTGAATCACTTGCACTTGTATATATATATATATCCAGAATTTTGAAATATACTGTATCCCATGTTATAATAATCTTGCTAGATTTTAAAAAGGATCATGTACATCAACTAGCTATTTTTCAATGCTTTTATATGCCGTACACGCGTTCAACATATTCTGTCATGTGTCAATATGTTTGGAGTTTCTTTTAGCATTTCAACCTACCTAAATAAACTCTTTATGAAATGTTAGCTTTGGTGCAATTTTCTCATGTTTGATGTTCAGCAAGAAGCAGTTACCTGATGCAACTACCTAAAACTGTCTGGACAGCTAATTATGATTGTTTCAAGTTATGGAAGCATCATTGAAAGAACTCCTCGATGAGGGAAAAGAATCTCTTCCTAGGACTGAGAACAAGGAAGATTCAGACATTTGCAGTCATTTTACAATTCGGTAATCGTAGATATCTTTTCTGTGCATTCTGCTTCTAAATCAACTTTCTCAGTGCTTTCTTTCTGCAGCTTTCTCAATTTTAAGCTAGAACTTCTAAACTTTACAACAAGATACCTTTCCTTCTTACTTCTCTAGCTAAAAAACTCTATGGACAATTAATACTGATATTTTAAATTGTGATGTTAAAGGACAATGGAATGAACTGACCAAATTTCGGATAGCACATTTGCCTTTGTTTTTTCTTTTTTGTAAACTGTTAATAATGTATTTTCATTTTTACAGTGGTTACGTTGCTGGTGTTCGGGAAAGAGATGTTAAAACCTGTTGGCTATTATTTATGCCCGGCAATGAAAATTCTAAGACCCCTGCAAACAAGCTACCTCCATTACATGTTTCCAAGTTCAAGCGATGGAATTGTGTGAACTGTCTTCATACAATTAGCACCTCTGAAGATGTAACTGGAAAACCTGACTTGAGGCTACTTGAGAATAAAGAAAAAAAGAAAGAAAATTCCTTATTTTTTTTAAGTTCCAATTCAAAAAGATCATTTTCTTATCAAAAGTATTTTTCTGAAAATATCATACCTGGAGAGAGACTTGTGCCAGATTCTTCTAATAACATTAGCCATGTTGCGTTCAATTCAGATCTGTGTCACAGAAAGCAACCGAATCAAACCATAACAAAAGATGTGGCAATGGGTAAGAGTTAATTTTTCACTAGTATTTTAATTATTATCATCAAATTTTGTATTTAATCCCTCTTTTTTCAGGTCTCCAAAAATGCATATATAGGAATTTTGGATCCAAAGAGAATCAAAATTGGTTATGTAAACCTACCTCTGTTGTGGCTGGAGATGAATTTCAAGCCGGAAGAGATCTAAGAAGGAAAACAGTTATCCGCAAAGACAAATGGTTGTCTGCCTTTCTTTATCATGATGCTTCTCATACTGTCTGTGACAAACCAAATGGAGGTGCTAACGTTGGAGGTCCTGATGTATTTCTGAAATTAAGTGGTAATGATCTCGCGGATCAGAGAGACAGTGAAGGAATTACTACTAAAGCAAAAGCAATTGTAAAATCTGACAGCAAACCCAAAGAATGTAAGATGTTTGAGGTTCAATTTGGTGCTTCAGAAGATAATGCTGTAACTTCTGTTGCAGGCAACATGCTTGTTCATGATTTGGTTAATTTGGAGCAGAGAAATCTTGGAGCATCATACTGTAAAATGGGTTTGTCGAATAGTAAGAACCGTGGTCCACTTCAGGACAGTGTGTCAAGCGATTCACTTGGAAAAGTGAACCATAAAAAGGTCCGAAAGCTACGCTTTATTGAGGATATTATGAAAAATGAAGAGTTGCACATATCTAAGAAGATTCGCACTTTCAAAGGACATGGAGAAACATGTGTAGATAAAAACCATGGATCTGATGCATCAAAGTGTGAAGCTCAACTTGGAGACCTAAATAGCAGTTCTTATAATGATGGTCTAGAAGTTAATCAGAACAAAGAGGAGGAACTTTCTCTGATACATTGGCTTAAGAAGGTTTCAAAGAAGTTTGCCACTAATGATTCCCAGAGAAAGAAAGCTTTGACTGAAAAAGAATATGTTGAAATTGAGGAGAAGAATAATAATGTTGGGATATACCACAGTAGATATAATGACAATGATGCAGATCTCCTTCGGCAAGGTTTCAAAGTAGATAAACGTAACAAAAAGCATATTGTTGAAAAGAAAAATAAGGTACTTTTAGTAAAATCAAGGGACAATTGCTTCATTCAACAACAAAAAGATTGGGTTTGTAGAGGTGCAATGATGAAAAAGATTCATACTGGAAATGCTATTCATAAAATGAGAAGAATACATTCTGCAAATAAATTGCCACCTTTTCTAGGAAATGTAGGCAATAGTAGCGAGAAAAGGGCTAGAAGGAAAATGCTGTCTCATGCCGAGAGCAAAGATTCTTCCCAAGTAAAATGGTCAGAGGTATAATGCATATTCTTTCTTATTGAGAGAAAAGAGGGAGCTTCTTCCTTCATAACCAATGCATTTGTTTGTGTGTTTTTTATTTTCTTTGAAAGACACTCTTCTTGGTTTCAATTTAGTGAAGTGCCATAATAATCGGTATTCTTATACCAAATTGAACATTTAACATCAGATACCTCATTCTAGACCGCTACATACATGTTGTGAAAGAATCTTAAATCTGAATATTCTGTTTTCTTTGTTGGTACATGATTATCCTTTCTTGTTCATTAATGTGAAACTATGCAGGAGCCTAACATGGAAATTTCCTGAAATCAAGTTACAAGTTAATTGGTGAAATATACTAGTCGATCAATGTGATAACCATCTTTGTAGAACATCTATGTACAACCTGCAGTGCTTGCTTCTGTCACTCTGAAACACCCTAGAATCACTAAATAATCAAACTTTTTAGTTTTTAGTCACATAATTGACGAAATGGTATTTCTATTTTCTCCAAGGAAAAGATAATGCCATGAGGCTTTTATGGATTTTAGTGGTATATTTCTTCTTTGTTTCTTTTATTTTAGTGAAATAAATGTCCAGTTAGTTGATAAATGATTGTCTCTTCTAAGACACCCATACTATCTCATTTTGCAGAAAGAAATTGTTAAGAAACGAAAGATTTCAACCGTTGAAAAGGAAACTCTTGATGATATTCCGATGGACATTGTTGAACTCTTAGCAAAAAACCAACATGAAAGAAATTTAGTCAATAGTGATGTCACTTGTAAGAACAAACATGAACTATCAATGGCACAAGGTGAGATACGACATGGAAATGAATCATATGTATCAGGACATTGTGAAGACAAGGTTTCAAATGCAAAATATAAGAGCTATGCCAATCCTAACGATACAGGATATGATATCCCTACTGCTTCCCGCTGTACCCAGAATGCTGAATGTGGAGCCAGCAAATCTGAGCATAGGAAGCAAATTCTTATTGATCTTAATCAGCAAGCTACGGAGTTTATGACAATTCCTCAATATGATGGACACCAATCATATGCCGACGATTCTAAGAAAATCTACCCTTCTCAAAGTTCTTCATGGGACCAAATGAGGCTACACGATTTGGAATCATACCAAAAATATCAGGGATTTTCTGTTCCGTGTTCAAGCAGAGCTACGCATCATGTTTTGTCATCCCCATTGGTAGGAAGAAAATATAGCACTGACATAGGGAACATTGATCCTTGTTGTAATCATGGGAAAATGATTCCTTCTGATTCACTGTTTGATAGAAGTCAGAAGACGGTTTCTCGAGAGTCTGAGGTTTCTGAAAGAATGAATCTCATAGGCTCCTATTTTGTAAGTGGGGGAGGACCATCCTGGCAATCAACAAACGGAACTCAAATGGCCAGATCATATCGTGTGGATGGAAGAAATAGGCTTCATTCAGGAAGTATGGTTCCCATGGAGTTGCATACGAATCAAACTGTTCCAGCACTGCATTTGCTTAGGCTAGTTGATCAGGCAGCTCATCCAGTTGCCTCATGGGATTTAAACTTCACAGGAAATGTCCAAAATTCTATTTTAAATCAACCCCCCGAGATGCTTGGTATGAAAGTTGGTCTCAAAATTAGGGAGACACCTGAAAATCCATTTGCAGCTCCATACTCTACTTGTGATCAAAATGACAGCAAATTGAGCAGACCTTATCGCCCAGTTCCTAGAGTAGGTGATCTTGGGTCTTTGCTGCAAAAAGAGATCATGTCTCAATCAAACAGTGCATCATTGGGTTATAAAGATTGGTGTTATAATAAACTGCCTTCTTTCTGCATCCGTGGGATAGAGAAAATGCATGCCCCTTCAGAAATTACCAAGATCAATCTCTCGGCCATTGTAAATAACAAGAAGAATACAAAATGTGGTGATTCTTTTGTACATAAATTTGACATGGGTCAGGCCTCGATCAGCAAAATGGATGGACTAGTCCAGTCAATGAGGCATCAATGTGTTACTGTAAACTGCATTATCAACCAAAACCCTGCTGACTTCAGCCTACCTGATGATGACAATGTTTACATGCGAGGAAGTGAAGATCAAAGCCTTATATGCATATTTCCCCAGCTCGAAAGTGAAAACACCTTTCCAAACAGAAGCTCGTGGTTCCAAACTCATCATGATAGGAAGAAGTGGCCAGTTGCCAAGCTGCCCGCTGTTAAGGGGTGACACAAGAAGTGATCTTAAACATTTCGTCTTAAGCTATATTCTGCATGACTATTGCTGCTAGATGTAACTGTATTGTGTATATTACCTAGACTATGGTTTGTATTGACTTCGGCAATGTCTTAAAATGCTTTACTAAAAGCATGGAGTAGTGATGGCATGGAGTAGTGATGATGATGAAGAATATTTTGTCTTTCAAGTCTGAATCTGAGGTTTTCCATGAAACAAGCAGAAAATAGTGCAATACTGGTATTTGTACCTGAAGCTGTTTTAGTTATATCCTCATTCGGGAATGTAATTCCAAATAAATAAAGCTGCTGAAAGACCTTGGATTTTCTCACATTATCTTCTTGGCCCGATCTCGGTTAGCTTTCTTTTCTGCAATCTGTTTATAACTTAAGTGTTAGTATTGCTTGCTTAATTGTGTTCAAGTACAAATAAATGGTTGGCATGCTTGATTCAGTGATTTGCAGTACTTTCGATAGCATTTTTCTTCAAACACAATCTCGCAGACTTGGCTTATCGAGTTACCATACACAACTTCATGCCCTTGTTAAATGCACACATACATTATATTCACCATCCACATATGGTTACTAAGAGTAACATTACTAAGTAAAGTGTCCAGATTGTTTACTTCCTAAAGGAACATCTTTCCTCTAACTTGAAGTGCATTCTGCAGGAGGAAAGGAGTCAACTTGGAAAACCATCAGAGTGTTTTTAGCTATATGAGATGAGTTTTGAGATGGTGATCAAAATCAGGAACCTAAATTCATAAAAGTTGGATGATTTTTTTTTGTAATTATGTTCTTAAAAGAAAGTGAATAAGGCTATAAATAAATCAAACATTCATTCATGAACAAGTTTTATTCATGTTCATTTAATAGGTCAATAAATGAAGAAGCTCAAACAATTTATTAAACTAAATGAAAAGGTTGAATACATATATATGTTTAGCTAGTTATTTGTTGTGAATAATGCCCCACAAACAAAATTTGTGAAGCATATTAATAAGCAAAGATCTTATTAAAGAAATAAAAAAAAATCTCAAATGAATAAATAAATTTATAATATCAACTTATTGATCAATTAAATAAATTTAAAATGTAAAAATTATTTTAGATTAGATTTGATTTGGCTTGATTTGATTCAATTATGTTATTAAATAAGTTTAAATAGTATAAAATTTGCCTTGCATCCATTACAAAAGTGATCAAGCCAACGAAATAAAAAATAAAAAACTACCAACAAACAAAAAAAGAAGTTAACTTTAGTGATTCATAAGAGGGATGTGATACTTGAAATGTAAAAATACTTTTGAATAAAGTTTAGCTATGTTAGAAAATATGAAAAATATAGCAAAAAAAGAGACAAAATAGCATGAAATGATAAAGTTTAAATCAAATTTTCAAGAGAAATCTATTTTCAAAATAAAAAAATATTATACATCAAGACTAATAATTTTATAGACATATTTTTTAAATCTATACTTATATATTACAACCAATAAATTTTAAACTCTCGTGTTTCAAACTACCCTCTAAATTTGAGACCGATAATACTTTTTAATATACATATTAACTCTTAAAAAGTAATATATTTACTGTCAACTTATAAAGCATTGTACATTTGCAATGAATACTTCATGTAATAATTACTACCAACAATCAACCAACCAACAATTAAATTTTATCCCAATATATAAGATCGATTATATGAATTCTTTTATGGCATTGGCTCTATCCTCTATTATATCATAATTTATATTTAAATAAATTTTATCTTATTTTATTGTTACTAATCAAGTCTTTTTTGGTCTTCTTCTTTCTCGTTTGATGTGTATATTTGTCATTATTTCACATCGCCTAATTGGGGCATTTATTGGTCGTCTAAATACATGCTCGTACCATCTCAAACATGTTTCTCGGAGTTTTCCCTCAATAGATGTTACTCCGACTTTCTCTCTAATACTACACCCGAGTTCTCATGAAGATGAATCCTCTCAGCAGCTTGCAACTTATGGTGTGAGAACTCTTGCCTATTTAGCACTACACCCGAGTTCTCATGAAGATGTAGTGGTCCTTGCCGAGACGTTACAGTCGGACCCTACAACGCGAACTCTTGCATATTTAACACTACACCCGAGTTTTCATGGAGATGTAGCGGTCCTTGCCGAGACGTTGCAGTCGGATCCTGCAACGCGTTCTTTACGGGGAACATCCTAACATTAGCACAATGATTTAATTGATCTATTCATTGAAATTTGCCATAGTTTAACGCTGGCTGACAACCTAACGCAACCCTCCTCCTTTATCTGGGCTTGAGACCGGCCATGACTAGTTCGTCATGGGCGGAGTTAAAAAAGGAATGCAGGGCGACTCCGCTGGGGATCGAACCCAGAATCTCTGGTTCCGTAGACATGACACGATATGGTACTAAAATAGTATCATTCTGGTTCAGGACCAAAACTTTACGGGTAGAAATTTTAAACCATGCTATATATTAGGTCGGTAGAATCATGGTTTGAAATACTATCGTGTGTTGTGTCGTTCAAAATCGGAGAAATTTGTTCCGGCACGGGATCGTCACTGATACCCCACTGGCACCGCAACTGTGTGGCTCTGGTCGTCACGTGATCGTGGAGGGTGTTGCGAACTCGCAACTGTTCTTCGCGGGGGCGCGGTGACCCTCTGCGGGGGCGCGGTGGGCACAATGACCCTGGAGGGCGCAGTGACCTCTGTGGGGTCGCGGCTTGTGGCTGCTGCCGTGAATTTTTTTAAAGTTATTTTATTTTATTTTTTAAATAGATATTTTTTATTATAAATAAATTTGCTTATTATTATTTAAATAAATATAATATATTATTAATAATAGTTATAAAATATTAAAAAATATTTTAAAATTTTAATAAATTAATAAATTAATTTAAATTTTTTAACATATATTAAAAATTGAATCTGAATTTAAAATAATTTATTTTTTTAAAATATAATTCTTAAATATTTCAAAAAAAAATTAAAAATTTATAAATACATTCAAAAAATAATTTGAGACTTTAAAATAATTTTATAATTATCTTTGAGATTTTCAAATAATTTAATAATTTTAGATTTAGTTTTGAATTTTGAGGATTACTTAATTTTTAAAATATTTTTACAAAAATTTAATAGTTATTATCTTATAAGAAAAATTGAAATATAAGCATAACAACTCGAAATATAACATAGTATATTTAATAATCAAATATTAATAAAATTAATATACACTTATATTTAAAAATTAAAAAAATACTGAAACTCAGCATGACACGATATCGAAATCGTATCATTTCGGTTCGGGATTGAAACTCCATCACGGGTCGAAATTTTAAACCATGGGTAAAACATTATACTAATAAATAAAAATCTTATTTGACTAGTGGCGTGAGAACAATTCTTATAATACTATTACGAGGTCTATCTTAGTTATCCTTCAGGCTACCATAGTATCAATAGTTGTATTTTCTTAATAGAGACGAAACCTAAAAGTGTCACCCATTTACTGAGTTAAATAATTTTAATATTACTAATGTTTATGTTACACAACTTTTTAGAAGGTCTAGTTAATCTTAAATATGTATAATTATTTTTAAAAATGTAGATTTGGTTCTGCCTTCCAAGGAAATTCCAAGTTGTATAAGGAGAGGAGATCTATAATTTTTTGTTGATCCTTATACCATCAAGTGACTCTCTTCAAATCCTTTCTCTCTTTTTTTTTTCTTTACTATGCGAGCCCTCCACCACGTAACCTCTTTTTGCTCTTGCACGACAAGGCAAATGCATTTCAGTCACTCACTAGATCCACCAGATATTGAAGACCAAGTCATCTGCCTTATTGATAGCTAGCCTGTCCAAGGAGATCTTACAACCCAAGTTGAAGTTCTATCTAGGCTATCCCAAAGCTATTAGCGAGGTTCCTCTCAAGTGCTTTTGCTGAACTCTTCGTGCTTCTTTCCATTGTATATTCTTTTGAATATGCTCTCTTTTGGGAAGATGAATATATATCTCTCTTTCCTTCCCTCAAATTTCGTCCAATATATTTCCATCCCTTTACTAAGCTCTTTTTGTCACGCCCCGGGAGGATATTTATCCAACAAAAATCGGACAACATCTCCCCTGTACGGCGGACAATATCTTGGATACATATACACACAAACAATAACAAATACAAAAATATAGATACCCCACACGGGTATTCACATCCATGCAATGTAAAAAGATAAAAAATACCCTATTTGGGTATTACATAACCACACAGTGTAATAAACAACAATACTAAACTATAAAAATGGTCTACATGACCAGAAAACCAAAAACTTACTATTGCGAGTCGGCCCGGCTTATGACACCAAGTACACGAATAGAAATAAAATTGAAATCCGGATACAAATCCATTAATACAATACCAATGAATTAAATAAATACGGAAGCTAAAAATAAACCATCACAAAACGAAGGTAAATCCAGAGTTCGATGTGAATGGGACGGCGCAGGCAGATATTCTCCAAGAGAACCAATCATAATCCTACTAACAAGGAAAACAACAATAGAAGCAGGGGTGGTGAGTACAAAAGAATACTCAGCGGTATAAGAAAGATAATGCATGATAATAACAGTAAGGGGTCAAAGGAAACATATAGTCTCGCAGAAAGTACTCTAGTATATATATATAATCATGTGTCATAAATAAGAACAACTCAGCAGAAGTAGGGTCC
>JBBUKS010000055.1:1455064-1471470 GCA_038050645.1 Hedychium gardnerianum | reverse complement strand
ATTGAGAAATATTGTCCGCCGTACAGGGGAGGTGCTGTCCGATTTTCGTCGGACAAATACCCTCCCGGGGCGTGACACTTTGATTCAAAGTTCTCTGGGTGCACCATGTATAGCCTCATCGATTTCTCCATTGAGAAATATTGTCTTTACGTCCATTTGATATAGCTCTAAATCATAATGAGTCACAAGTATCATGATCACCCTTAAGAAGTCTTTCATCGAAATAGGTGAGAAAGTCTCCTTGTAATCAATATCATCTTTCTGAGTGAATCCCTTAGCAATAAGCTGAGCCTTATACTTCTCAACATTGACACATGAATCCTATTTGGTTTTAAATATCCATTTGTAATCAATTGGTTTTACGCCTTTAGGCAATTCGACAAGTTCTCAAACGTCGTTGTCTATCATAGACTTTATCTTTTCCTTCATGGCTTTGATCCACCCAATGGGATTAGAGCATTGTTTGACTTTTTGAAAAGAGACAAGATCGCTTTCCGACCCAATGTCAAAATCATGCTCTTGGAGATAAACATACTCACTAGAAGTTGTTGGTCTCCTTTCCCTATTGGATCTCTTTAAAGATACTTGTACTTGAGAATGTTGGAATATCTGCTCAACAATCGAAGGCAAATCCTCAACTGGAATAGAAGGACCCTCCGACTGAATCGAAGGAGAAATGAAAATATTTTGGCTCACTACTCCTTAGAGATGTGTAATATCAAAAGCGTAGGGAATGGTTACCCCCTATCACTATCTACTGCATCAGTAGTAACCTAAACAAGATCGCTAATGTTTTCCTCTTCGAAAGATATTTGTTGCCCTTATGTACTCCCACTATCCTCTATGAATTTTGTGTTACCCGTCTCAAAGAAGGACCTTGTTGAGGGGTCATAAAACTTAAACCCCTTTAACCTCTCAGAGTATCCGACAAAATAGCAGATGACAGTCCTTAAGTCCAATTTTCTTTCAGCAGGCCCACAAGGCCTAGTCTCAGGTGGACATCCCCAGACGTGTAGATGCCTAATACTAGGCTTCTTGTCCATCCATAACTCAAAAGGGGTCTTTATCATCACTTTACAAGGTACTCTATTTAGTAAATAAACTGCAGTCCTTAATGCCTCACCCACACAGACTTTGATAAAGAAGAAAATACAATCATACTTCTTATCATGTATTTAAGGGTGTGGTTATGTCGCTCAGCTACATATTTTGACTAGGAGTCCCTGGCATGGTATATTGAGGGATGATACCACATTCGGCTAGGTATTTTACAAAAGCACTAGGACATTGCTCACCTGATTTTTCATATCTGTAGTAGTACTCACCACCACGGTCAGATCTAATAATCTTAAATCTTCTTACTAAGTTGATTTTCAACTTCGGTTTGGAAGAGTTTGAACATGTCTAGGACTTGCGACTTCTCATGAATACGATACAAATAACCATATCGTGAGTAGTCATCTATGAAACTAATAAAATATATATGATCATTCAAGAAGCCTTAGGTGTAGGATCTTGGTCGATGCTAGAGGGGGGAGGGGGGGATGAATAGCGTAATCATAGTTTACGTCATTTTTTTCTTTTCTATCAGAGATGTTAGAAACACAATGGAAATAATAAAGTACATAAATAGAAAAGTAAAGAACAAGATGACACCAGATTTTTACTTGGTTCCTAACCCCTAGGGTTAGTACATCCAAAGCTTATACACTCAGTGTGAGTCCACTATATGTATCTCCTTTCTGGAACTCTTATGGAGGTGGGGAAATCTCTTATAGATTTGTAAGGCAATCACAAATATAAAAATGAGTAGAAAGATAAACAATAAGCATGTAAGTAAAAAAACAAACTCAAGTTGGTCCGATTTAAAGGTCTGAATGTCGCGACACTCCTCTTGGCGCTTTCCGAACCACACAAGCAGAGTTTGGATCACTTTTTGAGCACAGGAATGAAGCTGGATGTTTGCAAGAGTTGCTGGAAGATGCTGACTCGACTCCCTTTTTATACAACTTGATCGACACTTCCTCGGTCGACTGGAGGCTCTCCAATCGCCTAGACGTTGTTGACGTGGCTGTAAACTCGATCCTCTTCGAGATAGATTTTGACCACCTTGATCGACTGTACACCATACAGTCACCCCGAGCTTAGCCAAACCTTATCTGAGACCCGACTCATTCAGACTCGATCACATCGCCTTTCGGTCGACCAGACCCTTCCAGTCGACCGAACCCTTCTAGTTAACCGGACCCTTCGGTCGACTGTACTTTCTTACAGTCGATCGGATCCTGAGTTTGATGACCCGGACCAGTTCCCAACTAGTCTCGCCCGAATCTTCGTCAAGTTGTTGTTTCTTGCAAAACAAGCAAACAACAAACGAAACAAGCAAAACATAGTACTTGGTTTACCTAATCTACTAGGTTCACATGTTCTCTCTTTGCCAAGCAATCAGCTCCCAGCTAATTCCACATACTTGAACTTGTTTGTCAAGTAATCAGCTCCCAGCTGACTCCACACACTTAATGATGATGTGTTCTAGTTGAGACAACCTTAGGTGTTGATCTGACTGAAGAAACCAACGGAGGTTTCTAAGTCGAGATCAGATACTCTTAACTATCAAGATTAACTGAAGCATAATCATATTATTTCTAACTCTGTTTTACATGACTACTATTATTATTCATGTTATGCTAACTCTGTTTTGCAAAACATAGTGAACCGGGTTGATCGAAGGGTTCGGTCGACCAAACCACCCATTTTGGTTGACCGATCCGGGTGGATAAGCACCGTCAAATTCATATCAATGCAAAGAAGGAGACAAAGGTCTAGTTGGCTGATCGGGAGGATTAGTCAACCGAACAAACATGGAAAGTACAGAATGAATATGATCGGATCGAAACAGTATAGGAAATTTAGGGGTTCAGTCGACGGGACAAGGTTTAGTCGGCCGAAAAAGTGGATTTCGCGGGATGGATTAGATCGGATCCAAGAAAGAAAGGAAAGAAGAGGATCCAATCGCCTGATAGAAGGATTAATCGACCAGATGGTTCAGTCGACTAATTAGTTTTCAGTCAACCGAATGAAACCTATAAAAGAAGCCTCGAGATTTGAGACTCAGTATCATCATCTCTATCAAGTTTTCAAGTCTCTCATTTTGTTTTGAGATCAGGCTTTGTCCGTCCATGCTTCATCGACAATCAACAACCTACACCAAATCTCGATCATTCGAAGTTGTTGGTAATTTTATATAGTGCATATTTCATTTGTAGAGAATAATAACTTGTGATATTCTCTATATCTTTGTGTGAGGGTTTCTCCGCCTTCAAGAGATTCTCGGAAGGAGAAGTTTAGTGAATTTCCCAATTAGAAATGGTCCAAGCGATCGTGGGCCTTGGAGTAGCAATCATTGGACTGTGAACCAAGTAACCAACCGTGTTTTTTTGTTTTACTATTTCCACTGTGTATTTTTATTTTTGTCTAGTTTTCAAAAGAAAAGAATGTTTTCAAACGAGCGATATTCACCCCCCTCTATCGCCCTTTCCGATCCTACAATTGGTATCAGAGTAAGGTTTCTCTGATTTAGTTTAATCATTTTTTCAAGCTTTTTGAAAAATCTTCTCTTTCTTTTAAAATGTGCTTCTCTTTCTTACTATATTTTTTTTCCTGTTGCACTACTTACCCAAGACCGTACAAAGTCTTGGTTTCTTCTTAATTTTTTTTCTTTGCAAAATCAGATGGCTCAACAAGAAGGGTTCAGTATCTCTCATCCACCACTCTTCGACAGTAAAAGTTTCCATTTTTGGAAGAGGCGGATTGAGCAATTTCTGAATACATAAATTGATACATGGATCATCATCAAGAAGGGATTCGCTATGCCAATCGACGAATTTAGAGAACTGCTAGAAATGGAAAGGTGGACTCCCGATATCAAGAAGAAGGCTCAAGACGATGCTAGGGCCACATACACCCTTCAATGTGGTTTGACGAATGAAGAATTTGATTGAGTCGGAGTCTTCAACAATGCTAAGGAGCTTTGGGATAAGTTAGTCAATCTTCATGAGGGAATCGACACTTCAAAATAACAAAAAGCAATTTTGATTTAAATAAATTATCTAACCATGAAATGTATGACAATGAATCGTCTTTGGAGGAGTCGGTCATGGAGAAACCAAACCAAACGAGTTTCATGGCTTTAATGGCAAATGAAAAAGTGTCCAAATCCGAGTCCGAACCCGAATATGAATTCGAGTCTGAATCAAGCCTCGGATCTGTATCCGTTTTAAATGATCAAGAAGAAGATGTAAACTTTCCCCTAGTTGATAAATTGTATAGTATAATTGCTTGCTTAGCTAGAAGTTAGCTAAATCCGATGGACGGGTTATATCCCTTCAAAAGGAGGTCAAAGTCCTTAAGGAGAAGATCAACCTAAGTTCTTCAGATAGCCAAGTTCAAGAAGGAACCTCAACTCAGGTCTAAAAACTTGAGAAAGAAAATTCTCTTTTGAAAAGTCAAACTGAAGAACTTGAGGTAACGTTGGAAAGGTTTACTTTAGATTCCAAGTACCTGAATATGATATTTGGAACTCAAAGGGTTGCATACAATAACTCTAGACTCGGATACAAATCTAACACTCAACATAAAACTTACATGTCTTTAGTGAATAGAAATGTCAACAAATATGTTCAAGCATGGGTTCCAAAATCACACTTGATAAACAAAATAACAAATAACAAATTCTGGATTCCAAAAGAGCATGTTTACTATGTAGATAAATAACATCAAAACTGTGATCGGGGGAGGGAAAAACAAAAGTATATCATTGATTTAGGGGAGCAAGTTTTTCTTTTATTTTTTGTTTGAATTTCATTCTTTCCTTATGCCTTAAATGTCATGTTACTTCATGTTTAATTTAGAATGAATAAATAGGGAAAATATAAGGAAAAAGATAGTTTAATCTTGATCAACAATATTAGAGAAGAATGAGATGATAGTAGGTTAAGGAAGCTATGTCGAGGTTGAATCATATGTGTTCTACCTAGTGCTATTGGCTTAGTGGATATAGCTGAAGCTACTTCAGTCTAATCTGAACTAGTTAGACCAAGACTTAGTACTAAGTCTCTTGGGTGAGATGTTCTGGAAAAACTTTGTCTTAGGTATATGATTACTTTAATGATGTCCTTTGTGACTCACCACAACCTGGAAGTTTATTCTGAAAATATTTGCTTGGTGGACCTAAAGCTAAGTTTGAATCTGACACAAAAGATCAAACTATCTTAGACAAATCATGTTATTAAAATTGAATTAAGCATCTTTCAAAACTCATAAGGTTATCATGGTTGAAAATCTAAAATGGGAGAGATGCAAATACAATATAAAAGACAATTAACAATCATAAGAATCTCATAAAATAAGTTTCACATAATTTATGTAGGAACATAAAAGTTTAAATCAATGGATGTTAGATAGTGGGTGTTCCAGACATATGACTGGAGATCGTTAAAAATTTACCAATTTAAAATTCAAGAACTTAGGATCAGTAGCTTTCGAAAATAATGAAAAACTTAAGGTAATTGAGTCAGGTAACATTGAACTTAAGTCTAACTTCATTATTAACAAAGTATTACTTGTTGATAATTTTGATTTCAATTTACTTAGTATTAGTCAATTGTGTGACATTGGTTATGTAGTAGAATTTCATTTCATTGAATGCTTAATTAAAGGCTTTAATATAACCTTAAAAGGAATCAAACAAAACAACATCTATACAATTAACCTACCTAGCTCCTCACTTGAGTATTTTTTGACACAACAAGAGAAAAGTTAGTTGTGGCACATGAGACTAACCCACACCCATTTTAGGAATGTTTCAAAACTAAGTAAAAGTGAACTAGTTAAGGGATTACCTAAATTAAGAAACTTGGAAAACAAAGTTTGTAATGCTTGTCAACAAGGAAAACAAATCAAATCTACACATAAACTAACTAATCAACATCGAACAAGTTCAATTCTTGTACTACTACACTTAGACTTGTTTGATACACATGGAACCAAGTCATTAAATGGTAAGCAATATTATTTAGTAATAATTGATGACTTTTCTAGGTTTACATGGGTAAAATTCCTAAAATACAAAGATGAAACACTTGAACAATTTATTAATTTATGTAAATTAATAGAAAATGAAAATGATATAAAAATTAAAAGAATTAGAAGTGACCATGGAGGAGAATTTGAAAATCATAGGTTTAATAAATTATGTCTAGCTAATGAGTATCATCATGAATTTTCAAGTCCAAGAACACCTCAACAAAATAGAATTGTAGAAAGAAAAAATAAAATTTACAAGAAGCAACAAGAATAATGCTAAATGAATATAATTTACCTAATTATTTATGAGATGAAGCAATAAGTACTTCATGTCATATACAAAATAGAATTACAATCAATAAAACACAAAACAAAACACCTTATGAAATCTATTACAATAAAATTCCAACGTTAAAATACTTACAAGTTTTTGGGTGTAAAATTTATATATTAAACACTAAGGATTATCTAGGAAAATGTATCTTTATTGGATATTCAACAATGAGTAGAGCATATAGAGTATATAATAAAAACACATTAAACAACAAATGTGATTTTTGATGAAGAAAATATTAAGAACTTTGAATTAAACCAAAATAAAGAAATAATTTTTGATAAGCCAAGCAATGACTTAGGGGGAGACTTAGAAAATATAAGAAACAATTTAGATGAAGAAACATCAAATGAACAAAAAGAAGAAGAAAATCAAGTTATAAGAATACCTAGGATAAACTCGAGGCACCCACTGATCAAATTTTGGGTGACCTAAACAAGGAGTTAGGACAAGATCATCTTATAGAAACATAAGTCAAATTGCACTAATATCCACACTTGAATCAAAAATTATAGATGAAGCATTACTTGATCCTAACAGGGTGATATCAATGCAAGAAGAACTAGCTCAATTTGAAAAAAAATCAAGTCTGGGACCTAGTACCTTTTACCAAAAAGATAAATTATCATAGATTCTAAGTGGGGTTTCTAAAACAAATTAGATGACAAAGGAAACGTTGTAAGAAATAAAACCTGCTTAGTAGCTAGAGGGTTTAGTCAAGTAGAAGGTTTAGACTATGATAAAACTTATGCACTAGTAGCTAGGCTTGAATCTATTAGAATCTTGCTAGCCTATGTAGCATATAAAAAATTCAAGCTATATCAAATGAATGTTAAATCTACCTTTTTAAATGATGTCATCAAAGAAGATGTATATAACTCAACCACCTGGATTTGAACACTTAGATTACTCTAATCATGTATTTAAACTAAAAAGGGTCTTATATGGTCTAAAATAAGCTCTTAGGGCCTGGTACGAAAGACTATCAACATACTTAATATCTAAAATTTTTAAACAAGGACAAATTGATTCGACATTATTTGTTAAAACATTTAAAAAAGATATTTTCATAGCCCAAGTATATGTAGATGATAATTTTTGGATTAACCAACACTAAATTTTTAATAGAATTTATAAGTCTAATGGAAAAAAAAATTGAAGTGAGTCTAGTAGAAGAACTTTCATTCTTTTTAAGCCTACAAATAAAACAAACTAAAGAACGAATTATGTACATCAACATAAATATACCAAATAACTAATCAAAAAAATTTGGAATGGAAAATGCTAAGGAAATAAAAACACCTATGACAACAAATATCATATTAGATAACGATTCAGAAGGAAAGCCTATTGAACTTAAGTACTATAGAAGTGCAATATGAAATTTGTTTTATCTAACTACTACTCAACCTGACATATTATTTACAGTAGGTATGTGTATTAGATACCAAACTTGTAATAAAGAATTTCACTTAACATCTGTTAAAAGAATAATTAGATATCTTAAAGGAACTTTAAATGTAGAAATGTGATACCCTAAGACTAACGATTTTAAACTAAAAGGCTATTCTGATTCAGACTATGTTGACTATAAATTAGATAGAAAAAGTACAAGTAGTGGCTGTCAATTTTTGGGACCATCCCTAGTCAGCTGGTTTAGTAAAAAGTAATACTATATTGCATTATCAACAACTGAGACAGAATATATAGCAATGGGTGAATGTGTAACACAACTTTTATGGATGATGTATACTTTAAAAGATTTTGAATTAAACTACAAAAATATTAAAATATTTATTGATAATATAAGTATGGGTGAATGTGTAGCACAACTTTTATGGATAATGCATACTTTAAAATATTTTGAATTAAACTACAAAAATATGAAAACATTTATTGATAATATAAGTTCAATAAACTTAACTAAAAATCATGTATATAATCCAAGAACAAAACACATAAAAGTTAAACATCACTTTGTTAGGGATCATATAGCCAAAGGGAAGTTTAAAATTTGCTTTGAAAATTGTCCAATGATCCCTATTTTGATGTGTATCAAAGGGGGAATGATAAGTTTAAAGTGAACTGAGAGAAAACTTAGAAAATTGAACTGAAACTTAGATTGAAGTTAAGTTTAAGTTAGTTATCTCAAGTTTGATTGAACTTTCAACTTAAAGCATGAACTAATTACTTACCATTTTTGTTAAAGGATAAGTTGTTAAAGTTATCAAACCTTGAATTAGTTTGACATAACTTTAAACTGTGATCTAAGTTTAAGTTAACAAACCATCTTGATTCAAGTTTAAACTACTTTGAATTAAAGTTTAAATTCTATTAAAGAATGTTAAAGAAAAGTGTATGTTTTTCTCTAACTTTAAACTGTGTTGCCAAACATCAAAAAAGGAGAGATTGTCAGTGCAATCAACATCGATAATCAAACTTGTATTTTGATGTCTGACGAAGAATTTAAAGTTACACATTATGTGTTTGATAAGTTAGTTAAGTGTGCAGGTCACTTAACATGAAATGTCCTAATGGGTCAGGAAGACCGTGTAGGATCGAGTGCACGTGAGACGGGAGGGGGGGGGTGAATAACATTTTTTTAAAAAAAACTTTCTTTTTCAGTTTTAATTAAAACTCGTTTGAAACTTGAGTGTGCAGCGGAAGTAAGAAAAACGTAAAACAACAAATCAGTACATGTTTGGTTTTACTTGGTTCGCAGCCCCTGCAGACTACTACTCCAAGGACCGCACCCCCTTGGGAGATTTTCGATGGGAAATCCACTAATCGTCTACTCCGAAAAACCTAATAAATAACACTACACCTTCTTATGCAAGTATAACAAAAATGACAATAAATAATTGTTACCCAACACTTTAAGATAAGCAGTGAAGAACTCGGGTGTTGGTGAAGATTTTGTTGCAAAAGGTGGTTTCGGCATTAGTTCGATCCAGCAGGGTCGCAGCATAGCAATTGGAGAGCCTGGAGCAGCAGTACGATGGAAGAAACAACGTTCAAAAGTGATAATCTGACTGTTGTTCATGATATTATTTTATAACTTAATAGGGGCGCCTCCATTAAGGCTGATCTGATTTGAGAACTACGTTGTTTATCCACTCCGAGGTACCACCAAGCTGTTCGAGGCGCCTCCATCAGCGCCACATGTCAGCAGCTCGCAAAAACACATTCTTACTGCTTATCCATATGCTAAGGTCCCTTCATCCATCCGAGGCACCTCCAGCGCCTCTGGCTTTGAGGCGCCTCCATCCATCTGAGGCGTCTCCATCCAATAGAGTTGCCTCCATCCATCTGAGACGCCTTCATCCAATAGAGGTGCCTCTAGTGCTTCTGGAGACATTTTCCCTGCAATCATTGTTGGTCCAAAATAAAATAACTTACAGCATAAAGTTAGAATAAACAATACATGTACAAATAATATTTGTGACTTAGATTCTATCTATCCACGACCTGGATCTAGTCACGGTCTCAACTTAGAGTTTCAAGTTGGATCTAAGTTGGACCAATGCCTAACGTCCCCACTGGGACTCGACCTCACTAGATTCTCTCCTCTAGTTCGCTTGCCTCACTTATCATTTGCCGACTTCCTTTCTTGACTTCTCCTAACTCACCAAGGCTTTCTGCCAGAATTCCACATATAAACTTTAGCCAGTCGTCTGATCCTCTCTGACCCGACCGGACTTCTTGCCAACTGTTTGGTCCTCTCTAACCCAGCTAGACTTCCCGCCAATCATCTAGTTCTCCCTGACCCGACTGGACTTCAGCCTAGTGTCTGGTCCTCTAAATCCGTCAAGTTTAGTTAGCATGCACACTCAGCTCAAGAGATTAGATAACACAAGTCTAACTTTAACCTGTTGTCATACATCAAAACTCTGGGTTAGACTATCAGTACAAACTGCACCAACAATCTTCCTCTTTTTGATGTAATGACAACTTGGGTTAAAATTAGAAAAATAAAATCCCTTTCTGGCTAAGTAAAACAATAAAGCATAAAAAATGCTTTTATTTTAATTTTATTTTTGTGTAAGAGGATTTTAAAATTCAAAATTTTCCTATCTTAAATCCTATCCTCCCCTTTGGCATACATCAAAAATATGAATATTCATAGAACAAGCATAAATTTATAAGCAAGTAAACATGCATAGGTGAAAGAGTTTTCAATGAATTTTTGAAAAACACTTATAAAATTTTGGATAACTAAGTAATGTAAAAGTTTCATAGGTTTCCAAAGATTTTCAAAATATTGTTCACAATATTTCAAACCAAAAAATACTTTAAAGAGTTTTCAAAGTTTTGCAAAATTAATTTTCGAAAGAATTTTGAAAAGGAACAAAACTCCTCCTCAACCTGACATATACTTAGGAATCCTTGTTAACCATAAGAAAAACTACCTATGAGTCTTAGTGGTTGCTCTAAATCAAAAAATGATTTTTTTAAAATATACTATAAAAATACACATTTATCTAAAAAATTATCCTTAAATATCTAACTTTGTTTGACTTGCATGATATAGAAAATCATTAAGTCTTACACACTAGTTAGCCACAAGTGGTTGATTTTTACAAAACTAACCCCTTTTTGATTCATGTCGATGTACTTTATCTATATTTAGAATCTGGGGTACACCCTATACATCTCACACCAAGTCTAAGTTTCTCAGTACACAAACAAGGTAATCCCTAAGTGCTTGTGAGATGCCAAGGCTTCTAAGTCTATGAGAACATAGATTCTAGGGTTCTGACCTAGGCTAAGTCGAAGTTGTTTGTTACTTTTATAAAGAAAATAAGTTTTATAAAATAATAAACAACTTTTAGTAGAAACGAGAAAAAGTGAAATATTATAAAAACAAATTCTATTCTATCATGCACATTCCTAGTTGTCGTCGTAAATTGCTAAATTCAAATTATGGTAGTGGTTTAGTGAAAATGTCAGCCAAGTTTGACTCGAACTCAATATAGTTGAGTTTAACATCTCCTTTGGCGATGTGATATCTAACAAAGGGATGTTTAATTTCTATATATTTTGTTCATGAATGATGCACTAAATTTTTGGTAAAGTTAATTGAACTTATATTATCAACATAAATTTTTATATTTTTAAAATCTAAGTTAAAGTCTTTTAATGTGTGCATCATCCATAATAGTTGTGTTACACACTCCCTCATTGCTATGTATTCTGTCTCAGTAGTAGATAAAGCAATACAGTGTTGTTTTCTACTAAACTAGCTGACAAGTGATGATCCAAGTAGTTGACATCCACCACTTGTACTTTTTTCGGTCCAACTTACAAGCAGCATAATCTAAGTCAGAAAATCCTAGAAGTTCAAACTCAGTTATTCTATGGTACCACATTCCTACATCAATTGTGCCTTTTAGATATCTAAAGATTCATTTTACAATAGTTAGGTAAGATTCCTTAGCACAGGTTTGATATCTAGTACGCATACTAACTGCAAATAAAATATCAGGTTGACTTGCAGTTAGGTATAACAGACTACATATGACACTTCTATAGTATTTCAGGTCAACTGATTTTTCATTTGGATCACTATCTAAAGTTAAATTAGTTGTCATTGTGTTTTTATTTCCTTAGTATTTTCCATGTCAAATTTTCTAAGTATTTTTTTTTGTATATTTTTGTTAATGTAAATAATTACCTTCTTTGGTTTGTTGGATTTGTAAACATAAGAAAAAGGTTAGTTCACCTACTAGACTCATTTAAAAATTTTGTTCCATCAAAATTATGATTTTTTTTAAATTTTATTTTTGAATATACTGATCCAAAAACTATATCATCTACATATACTTGGGCTATAAAAATATCTGATTCAAGGGATTTAACAAAAAGAGTTGAGTCAATTTTTCCTTGATTGAATCCTTTGGATATCAGATATGTAGACAATCTTTCGTACCAGGCCCTAGGTGTTAAATACGATAAATAAAAATAATTAAATAATTGGTATTAATCGAGAAATAAGCCTATAGAATTTTCTATGAATTTAAAAAAAAATTGAATTTAATCGGAGCTAATATAACAGGTTTAAGGGGATATAAATAATAGGTTTTTGGAAAGCCTGTTTGAAATATTAATTAAGTTGAGAGTTGATTGATTTCTTTAACCTAAGTTGGATCAATTAAAGACCTAGGGTTTGATTTATCTAGCCTATTCAAATACCTAAATTTTATTTCTAAATCCATTTTCCATTTCCTTTCCTCTCTTCCTTCACCCGAACTCAGCCGACACCTTCTTCACCTTCTGATCCACACCGCTACCCCATTGCCGATGTAGCCTCTCTACCGACGTGACCAGGCCGCAGTCGCCGCTGCCACGACCAGGCTAGGCCGGCCATCACTGACGGGCCGGAGTCAAGCCGCCGCGGCCAACGACTCCCCGTTGTTTCTCTCTGCCCTAGATCCCGATCTCCCCTACTACCGCCACCGTCGATTCTTGATCGTCGACACCCATTGTCACTGGTCACAGCTAGGGCTGAGCCAAGGGCGAAGAGGAGATTAGCCGACGACCCCCTGTTTTGGCCAGAACTGACCAGATTTAGGTCAAATCATCACTGGCCAGTCCTAGGTCAGATCCAAACCTTTTTCCTTCTCCGGCCGACAAATCAGTGTCATCGGCCAGCTGCAAGGGTTCCCTGATCTGCTCCAGTCATCAACAAAGTCGTCGGCCAGCTGCAGTTGCTGCCACTGATCCATCTCAGCTATAGTTCAGGCTTGATACGACCATTGTTGCTACTGTTCCAGTCAATTCAGCAGTCGTCGGCCAACTTTCTGCTCCGACCACTTTAATTCATCTCTTCGGCCAATCTTGTCTAGATCCGGCCATTTCTTGTTTTGATGGTTGCTACTCCGGCCATTGCCAGGGTTGACGGTTACTATTCTGGCCAGTCAAGCCATTGCAGATCAGCCCACTACTGTTCCATCCATCCAAAGTCAGCCGACAGCCACTTCGGAGCAACCACATCGAAGAGGAGGCAATCAACATACGGGGTAACAATTTCCTAAACATAAATGAGCTATGAATTGGACCTAATGACTAGAGTTTATCTTGTATGATGTTTGTGAATTTAAATCTGTTCGATTCGTTGTTGGGTGGATGTTAGGTTTGATGTTACCTAGTGAGGTTGTTATGTTTAGGCTTAATATCTAGGGTTTCATGGGTTAAAGGATGGGAAATCAATATGTGGAGTGATAAGGGATTTATGTGTGGAAGAATTGGGTGGATCCAATTAGGATTGTTTAATTGGGTTAGATTTTGGGTTTGGTTATGTGATTCATGATATCACTATATTGTAATTGGGTGTTATACATTACAGGATTCTGATTGAAGCAGACTCCCGAACGTGAGGACATTTGACACGGTCTATCTATTTTCTTTCAACACACCTTATTTAAAAGGTAATTAGCTATTAATATAGTTTCCCCCCATATGTACTCTGATAGTCCAAAGCTCAACAAAAGATCATTCATCATCTGCTTTAGAGTGTGATTCTTTCACTCAACAATTTCATTTTGCTTAGGAGTATAAAGAGTTCTTGTTTCGTATCTGATCTCATGTTCAGTACACAACTCAACGAACGATGATACATATTCACCACCTTGTTCACTTTGAACCACTTTAATTTTCTTATTAAGTTCAGACATGTTGAGATGACAAACTAAAATCAACTTTAGATCTATTGAGATGACAAACTAAAATTGAAATTACAAACTAAAATCAACTTCAGACCTATTGAGATGACCCGAGTTGATAATCTCAAGTTGCCAAGCAGGAAGGAGTTACTTGGAAAGCTGAGCTACAGGAAGACTTGGCCGAGACTCGAGGCCGAAATGTCTACCGAGACATGAGAACCAAGGCCAAGATGTCTGCCGAGACATGAGGTTGAGACGTTCGCCGAGCCACGAGGCTGAGATGTCCGCCGAGCCACGAGCTTGAGACGTCCTCCGAGACACGAGGTCGAGACGTCCGCCGAGACATGAGGCCGAGATGTCCGCCGAGACACTAGGCCGAGATGTTTGCTGAGACCCAAGGAAGAAGATACTAAGGCCTGAATTTGATGCATTTTCCTTAAAACAGATTCGTCTCCCTCCGGCAATGCTTCAAGGTTACTATAGACATTTATTTTCTAGGATATAATGGAGAAACCACGATTGCAATCTAGCACAGATTGTTCGTGGTGAACTGAGAATGCACTTGAATGCTATCACTAGATGACTGTCGATCTAAATGAATCAGCAGAGAAGAAAGACGGGGAACAAAGGTGGAGGATTCTCTTTTTGCTATATCATCTATCTTGCTCTCAAGGTCATGGCCTCTTCATATAGGAGTTCCATGCCTTCATCATTCATTGTTTGCTGTCGTTTAGTCATCAATAGTGACCGTTTCAAATTAGTAGCTACAGAATCTCCATTAATCATCTATTAATGCATCTGTTATAGTTGAGCAGTAAATAAAAAATTCAAGTGGTAAAATGTTTGTTCATTCGCTTGGGCAAATTTTGACCTGACCAGTCTGACTTTAACATGCACAGGTCATGCTCATACATGAGTCAACTTGATTCAGTGCAATCCGAGCCTTGGATCCCCCTGCGGGCTCACGCGTGAGAGAGAGTCTCTCCCCATGTATTTGTTCAAAATATAAATGCTTGTGAATCAATATAAGCCAAGAAAAATGTCTTGAAACTTTTAATGTGGGACTAAAGTCTCATACACATTAGAGCCTCGTTCCTCTCCACCTCTTTTTCATTCACATATATCCAACAAATTTTTCCTCTTGGTGAGACACCGATGATGAGAGTTCCTCTAATGATGTGGATAAAACTACGTGGAATAATATGTGTCAAAGGGCACTAGAGTTGTCCATCAATGCTCGTTAGATGCTTAAGTCATACTCCAGTAGTGGAGCTTAAGAGAGAAAGAATAGGATATAGTAAGAAAGCAAGTTAGAGAGAATGAGGATCTATGCGATCCATGATTTTGATGTGTTGTCAAATAAGTTTAAGTTAGTCATTGTTGTATTTTTGATATGTATGTTTAAGTGTTTAGGGACTTAGGAGAATACATAGATATACCCAGTGGTGTAGCAGGATTTTCAACTAGGAGAGGTGATTTTTGAAATTTTTAAACATTAGTGTAGGTCAATTTTCATAATCCAAAAACCTAGATTTCAAATTTAAAGAGCTGAAAATGAACATAAATTTGAAATTTTCAACCTTAGCCCTTGGTTCTAGTTGAAACAATGATATGTTGATCCCAAGAGCTTATCTATGACTCAAAGTCGAAGAATCATTTGTGATCTCGCTTCTTCATAATATTTAGCATTTCTACATATGAGACATCTATTCTGATTAAAATAACCATCCTAACTAGCAACCTAATAAAATAAAATTTATACTTTACAACTCTCTTTCAATTAATGAAATATAAAAGAAGAAATAAACAACTTACTCCTTTTGTTGTTATGGTTGGACAAAGGGGAAAAAGAGTTGCTTATAAAGGGCTGCTCACTAAAAAAACTAAAAGGAAAACTATTGCTTTTGAGAAAAACAAAGAATAGAAGATAGGGAGGAAGAAGCAAAAGAGGAGATATTTACCTTCTTCATTATCAACCTTGACTAGCTTCGGTGAGCTCAGTAACGACACAAATAGAGCAAGGTAAGGGGGAAAAAAGGGTTATTCTTGAGGTGCCTGCAAAAGCCTAGAATCCATGAGAAGAGGAAGAAGATCCAAGGCCGAGGGCTGCTCTTGTTGCTGGAAGAGGGTAGTAGCATTATTTCTTGCTTGTTAGAGAAGAGAAAGGAGAAGAAAAGAGAGCTCTTGTGCTTGAGAAAAGGAAGAGAGAAAAAAATTGCAGGTTTATTGTTGTCGGAGGAGAGAATGAGAAGAAGAAAATGGGGAAGAAGAGGAAAGGAAAAAAATAAAAGAGAGAGATGGATAAAGGCACAGCGGGGGTTGCAGCA
>JBBUKS010000055.1:1437608-1454964 GCA_038050645.1 Hedychium gardnerianum | reverse complement strand
TAACACTCTAACTTTAACCTGTTGTCATACATCAAAATCTTAGGGTTAGACTTTTAGTGCAAACTGCACCAACATTTTGTACGCCCAAAATCCCTAACAATTGCTAGGATGGTAGGATGTGGAGTAGAAATTGAAAATTTTGAACTAGATAAAAAGGAATTTGTGTACTTTGTTGGTGCAGGAAGTACCAAATAATCAAACCCGTGTTTTGATGTTGGCAAAGAGTTTAAAGTTAAGTCCTTGAGATCTAACATATTTGTTAAATACGTAGGTTACTTAAAATGAAAGTTCTAGTAGGTCAGGTGGATCAGATACTAGGCAACGAGAAGTCTTAGCGGATCAAGTGGACTGGACATCAGGTAGAGAAAGTCCAGATGGGTCAGTGGGACCAAACATTTGGCAGGACAAACTTGATACATTAGTAGGATTAGACATCGAGTCAAAGGAAGCCCTAGTGCGTCAGAGAATCAGATGATAAACAAAGGAAGCCCAAATAGGTTAGCTCGACTAGGTGTTTGACAAAAAGGTAAATAAAGGTAAGTTTTGAAGAGGTCAGTGAGACGTGTCCTAATCTTAGGATAAATTTAGGCGTTGATTTGACTAAGAAATCAATCTGAATTTTGAAGTCAAGATCAAACACTTACTCAACCGTCATAATTAGAACATGCATAAATGATATTTCATTTTATTATGTGCTAACTCTATTTTGCATGGTTTAGTTGACCAAAAGGTAAGTTCGATCGACCGAACAGGTATGTTCAATTGACCAGAATCTAATGTGGCACATAAATCTGACATAACAAAAGAAGTATTTGTCGTGTTGACGTGACATCCAACATGAACATGTATAAATGTCTGGAAGCTGACGTGGAAGAAGATAAACTTTGAGTGACTATGTGTCAGAGTGTATAGTCATAGATAAGCATTACAAAGTTGACGTGGAAAAAGATGAGCTTTGTTAAGTTGACGTGGCAATCGAATAATGACACAAAGCAGACTTAGCAAGGTTCAGGTGATCGAAAAACTCGATCAGGTGATTGAAAAAAAACAAGTCAACAGTTGAATCTAGACAAAAAGTTAACGTGGCAGGTTCAGTAGACCAAGAATGTAGTTTGGTGGATTGAGAAACCAGATTTGGATCTAATTATCGAGGCGATTGGTCGACTGGATGGATGGATTAGTCGACCGATAAATGTATATAAAGAAGTTTCGAATATAGGGTGCAGTACATCTAATTCACATCAATTTCTTCATCAAGAAATCTCTGCATTCAAGCAATCTTGGCGACTCTGCGCTCCATCGCTCTCCAACAACCCTCTAAGCTCCAATTCCCTTAAGTTGTCAATATTGTTTTTAGTTATTGCTTGTTCTTATTCTTCCATTTCATTATTAAGAGAAATAGTAGAGTGTTACTGTATTCTCTTCCATTGTAAGAGGCTTCTCTACCTTTGAAAAGATATTTCAGAAAGAGAAGATTAGTGGTGTCATTTATAAGCGATCCAAATCGCAAGCCTTGGAGTAGCAGTCCATAGGGACTGTGAATCAAGTAAAAGAATGAGTTGTAGAATCTTGTTCGGCGCTATGGGGTGGGGTGAATAGCGTAATCACCTTTTTCATCATTTCTTTTTCTAATAGAGTTGTTAGTAGTGCAGCGGAATAAACAATGTAAAAATAATAACAAAAAAAAACACAATGTTTTTTTTACTTGGTTTCCAACCCCCAGGGTTAGTACATCTAAAGGCTACTCACTCATCATGAATCCACTATGCGTAACTCTTTTTCGGAACTCTTTCGGAGGCAGAGAAACCTCTTACAGATTTGTAAGGACAATCACAAATATGAAAAATATGATAAATGATATAATAACAACCATAAAGAAAAGCAAACTCGTCAGGAGCCGGTTGGAAACCCTGAGTGTCATGACACTCCTCTTGATGCTTCCCGGAACACACAAGCAGGACTTTAGAGCACTTTCTGAGCACTAGCATAAAGATGGATGTTTGTAAGAGTTGTTGAAAGACGCTGCCTCAACTCCCCTTTTATACAACTCGATCGACAATTCCCCGCTCAACTGGAGGCCCTCTGGTCGCCTGGACGCTGCTGACGTGGCTGCAAACTTGATCCTCTTCGAGATAAGTTTTTGACCTCCCGATCGACCGTAACACCCTTTGGTCGCCTCGAGCTTAGCCAAAACTTATCTGAAGACCGACGCACATGATTCTTATAAATTTCCTACTGGGTCGACCGAAGGCTCTAGGGTCGACCGGAGGCTCAGGTCACTCGGAGGCTCGGGTCACCTAGAAACTTCTAGGGTCGCTCGGAGTAGTTTACTTTTCCAAACTCAGTCCAATTCTCTTGAACAAGCTCCGATCTCCCAAGTCTTCGTCCAACTATTGTTTCTTGTAAAACAAACAAGCAAACAATAAGCAAAACAAGCAACACCTAGTACTTGGTTTATCTAACCTACTAAGTTCACTCTTTGTTAAGCAATCAACTCCCAGCTGACTTCACACAGTTGGACTTGTTTGTCAAGAAATCAGCTCTTGACTAACTCCACACACTTAGACTTGTTTTCCAAGCAGTCAGTTCCCAGCTAATTTCACGCACTTGGACTTGTTTGCCAAACAATTAGCTCCTAGTTGATTCCACACACTTGGACTTTGTCATTGCCTAGCTTCACTCACTAAGATTTTTTCATTGCTTAGTTTCACTCGCTAGGACTTTTCACTAACCTGCCAAGTGTCTGGTCCTACTTGGACTTCTCGCTAACTTCCAAGCTTCAAGTGAACCTTGACTTTGCTTGAACATTTCACTTAACTTGATCAATCATGATCAAGTTATTTGATCACCCTTGACCAATATCCCTTAAACATATTGTTGAAACTAAATCATCAAAACCTTGGAGGTCGATTGCACCAACACGAGTCTCCTTGAGATTGTTCTTTTGTTTTTTTGATACGTTCTGATTTCAAAAGTAAAAGAAAAGTTTTAAAATAAAAAAGCAAAAACGATGTTCACCCTCTTCTATCGCTTCTCTTCGATCCTTCAATTGGTATTAAAGTGAGGGCGCTCTGAATTGGTTTTACCACCATTCTAGCTTTCAAAATTTCCTTTCTTTTCTTTAAATGATTTTCAAATCTATTATTAAGTTGTTACTTTTCATTTTTATTGCTACTTACCCAAGACCTTAAAAAGTCTTGGAACATATTTTAGTCATTTTTTTTGCAAGAACTTAATGTCCTATTAAGAAGACTTCAACACCACTCGCCCTCCTATGTTCAATGGTGATGATTTTAGTTAATAAAAAAGGAGAATGGAGTACTATCTTAAGACCGAGATAGACATGTGGGTCATTGTAAAGAAAGGATACAATCTACCAGTCGACGAATTTGGAGAACCATTAGAATCATATATGTGGACCTCCGACATCAAGAAAAGAGCACAAGTTGACTCTAGATCCATAAATACCTTACAAGGGTGTAATCAAGAAGGAACTCAATTTAGTCGAGCCTTTCGACAATGCCAAGGACCTATGAGACGAGCTGATCGAGCTCCACGAGGGAACTAACAAGTCAAAGGTAACAAAAAGGTATTTGTATTTAAGTAAACTATTCAACTATAAAATGCAGGATGGTGAGTTCGCAAGGCAACTACACGCTAGGATCAAAGACATAGTAAATGGACTCTACTCAATCGGGCAACCAATGGAAAATTGAGACATAATAAGGTACACATTGAAAGTTTTCCCTCAAAATTCTTTGTTACGCATCTATGGTAGATGCATACAAAATATCGAGGGATCTTTCAACAATTAAATTAGACAAGTTGTTTTGTGAATTTGAATTGCATGAATATGCTAATTCGAGTCAAATCTAGAAAGGTATTGCTTTGATTATAGGTCAAACCAAGAGCAAGGAGGCCAAG
This sequence comes from Hedychium gardnerianum, assembly GCA_038050645.1. Lineage (NCBI taxonomy): Eukaryota > Viridiplantae > Streptophyta > Magnoliopsida > Zingiberales > Zingiberaceae > Hedychium > Hedychium gardnerianum. Next base: position 1,451,040 of record JBBUKS010000055.1, on the reverse strand, counting down.
TCAAGATCTCGACCAAAACTTGAATCCGAAGATGAGTTAGATTTAGATGAAGACGATGAGGTGTTGACCTCTAAGATTGTCAATCTAGTCATAAAAATGATCAAGAAGAAGAAGGGCTTCACCAAAAGGGACATCAAAAAGGTGATTCAAGCCAAAGGCAAGCATGCGGGACCAAGCAAAGAAAATAAATTCAAAGCTGGGATGACCTGCTACATATGCAACCAAAAGGAACATTTCAAGTCCGAATGTCCCAACACAAAAGAGACCAAGAAGCAAAGAAGAAAGAAGACACTCAAGGATACCTGGGATGAGTCATCCTTAGAATCAAACTCAGAAGAGCCGAATCAACAAACTTCATGGCCTTAATGGAAAAGGAAGATGTAGCCAATTCTAAATCTTAGTCAGACTATGGATCTGAGTCTGAGTCAGATCCAGACCAATAAGACGATGAGGTAACATCTCCTTTAGTAGAAAAAAATTATGCAATCATCACATGCTTAACTAAGAAATTAGCTAAGTCTAAGGAGCATGTTAGTCACTTCTAAAGGAGGTAAAAGACTTAAGGGGTAGATTGACCTTAGTCCCTTAACTAATCAAGTTCAAAATGGAACCTCGACTCAAGTGCAAAATCTTGAGGAATAGAATTATCTTTTGAAAGGTCAAGTTGAGGAACTTAAACGTAAGTTGGAAATGTTCACTTTGGGTTCAAAGTATTGAGAACTTAAAGGTATGTTGGAAATGTTCACTTCGGGTTCCAAGTATTGAGATATGATAGTGTTGGTGCAATCAGCGCATATAATCAAACTTATAGTTTGTTATATGACAAATGGTTTAAAGTTAGACATTATATGTGGATTAAGTATGCAGGTCACTTAATATGGAAAGTCCTAATGGGTCAAGAAGATCGAACATTAGGCATCAGAAGGCATAGCAGGTCAGGAGGACCAAACACCAAGCAAGTGAGTCTTAGTGGATGATCAGAAGGATCAGACACTAGACAAAAGACTAGATAATATGATCTGGTAGAGCACTTGATAGGTCAGTTGGACCAAACATTAAGTAAGGAAAGTCTAGGTGGGTTGATCGAACACTAAATAGAAGAAGAAGTCCAAAAAGGTCAGTTATACTAAATGTTTGAAAGGTAAGTAAGGTAAGTCCTGAGGAGACCTTTCAAGTTCCGGAAGGCAGTGAGGATGCGTCCCAGTTGGGACAACCTTAGACGTTGATTCGACTAAAGAAACTAATGGGGGTTTCGAAGTCAAGATCAGACAAGTCCTAACTGTTAAGATCGATTCATGCATAATTATATATCTCTAACTCTGTTTTGTAGGTCTATTATTGTTATTTTTGATGTGCTAATTTTGTTTTGCAAAAGAAAACAAAGTTTGGAGTGAATGAAGGGTTCGATTGACCGAACAAGGAGGTTCAATCAATCGATCCTAAGAAGATATGCACAATTGGATTACGATCAAGTTCGTCCAAAATGGAAACAAGGTCTATTCGACTGATCAGGAGAATCAGTCGATCGAACAAGTTTGGAAAGTGCATATCAGATATGATCGGATCAAAACAGTAAAGAAAATTATGGGGGTCTACTCGCTTGGACAGGTGTTCAGTCTACAGGACAAGAAGATTTTGTAGAATCAATTAGATTGGATCAGAGCAAGCAAGGAAAGAAGAGGGACCAGTCGCTTGATAAGAGATTCAGTCGACTACAAGGATTCAGTCGAATGATCATTTCCAGTTGACTGGATGAAGCCTATAAAAGAAGGCTCAGGATCCAAGCCTCAGTACTTCAATCCAATTCTCTAAAAGCTCTCTCTTTATTTGCTATTCTGTTCGTGCAAGTTCTGCTACTACTACCCTAAGAGGATCTCCGACAACCTATGACAAAAATCCATCTTTAAGTTGTCGGTATTCTTTTTACTTGCATTTATAATAAAAGGGATAATAGTTTGTTACTATCGCCTTCATCTATTGTACACTTTTCCTCCTTTTTAGAAAGCTTTTTGGAGAGGAGAATATCAAAGATTTTCCAATAGGAAATAGTCCAAGAGATCGTGGGCCTTGGAACAGCAGTCACTCGATTGTGAATCAAGTAACCACCCGTGTCTTTCTATTTTATTATTTCTACTGTGTTTTTGTGTTCGTTTTAGAAAAAGAAAAGAGAAGTTTTTAACGCGCGATATTCAACCCCCCCCCCCCTTTATCGCTAAATCCAGTCATACAATTGGTATTAGAGTAAGGTTGCTTTGATTTAGTTTAATCACTTTTTTGAGCTTTTTGAAAAATCTTCTCTTTCTTTTAAAACATGCTTCTCTTTCTTACTATATTCTTTTATCTGTTGCACTACTTACCCAAGACCATAAAAAGTCTTGGAATTTTTTTAAGTCTTTCTTTACAAGAATCAAAATGTCTCAACAAGAAGGGTTTAGTACCACTTGTCCACCACTCTTCGACGGTAATAGTTTCTAGTTTTGGAAGAGGCGGATGGAGAAATTCTTGAAGATAGAATTTGATGCTTGGATCATTGTCAAGAAAGGATTCATGTCAGTCGACGAATTTGGAGAACTACTCGAAATGGAAAGATGGACTCCTGATATCAAAATGAAGGCTCAAGTCAACGCTTGGACCACATACACCCTCCAGTATGGACCAACAAATGAAGAACTCGATCGAATCAGAGCCTTCAACAACGCTAAGGAACTTTGGGATAAGTTAGTCAATCTTCATGAGGGAATCAACGCTTCAAGGGTAACAAAAAACAATCTTAATTTAAATAAATTATCTAATAATAAAGTATAGGACAATGAATCATCTTCGGAGGAGTCGAACACTGAGGAACTAAACCAAACGAGCTTCATGACTTTAATAGAAAATGAAAAGGTGTCCAAACCTGAATTTGAGTCTGAGTCCGAATCAAGCCACAGATCTATATCCATTGCAGAGATCAAGAAAAAGAGGTAAACTCTCCCCTAGTTGATAAAATGTATAGTATAATTGCCTACTTGACTAGAAAAGTTAGCTAAATTCAAATAACAGATTAGATCCCTCCAAAAGGAGGTAAGAGTCCTTAAGGAGGAGATCAATCTAAACCTTTCAACTAACCAAGTTCAAGAAGGAACCCCAACTCAAGTCCAAAAACTTGAGGAAGAGAATTCCTTCTTGAAAGGTCAAGTTGAAGAGTTTAAGAGATTGTTTGTAAAGTTCACTTTGGACTCCAAGTACCTAAATATGATACTTGAAACTCAAAGGGCCATGTACAACAAATCCGTACTTGGATACAAGTCTAACACTGAACATAGAACCTACATGTCTTTAGTAAATAGAAATGTTAAGAAAAATGTTCAAGCATGGGTTTGAAAATCACTTTTAATCAACAAAGAAGGAAATAACAAATTCTCGATTCCAAAAGAGCATGTTTACTATGTAGATAAATAATACCAAACTGTGACCTAGGGGGAAGGGAAAAAAATAAAAAAGTATCATTATCTAGGGGGAGCATGCCTTTTATTTTTTTTTGAATTGCATGTTTTCTTTATGCTTTAAAATGTCATGCTTGCTTTATGTTTAGAATGGATAAATAAGACAAATATAAGGAAAAAGATAGTTTAATCTTGATCAATGGTATTAGAGATGGTTGAGATGATAGTAGGCTAAGGAAGTTATGTCGAATGCATGTCGAGGTTGAATCATATGTATTCTACCTAGTATAATTAACCTAGTGGATCTAGCTAAAACTACCTTAGTCTAATCTGAACTAGTTAGACCAAGACTTAGTATTAAGTCCCTTAGGTGAGATGTCTTGGAAAAACTTTGTCTTAGGCATGTGGTTACATTAATGATGTCCTTTATGACTCACCACAGCTTGGAAGTTTATTCTGAAAACATTTGCTTGGCGGACCCAAAGATAAGTTTGAATCTAACATAAGATCAAACTACCTTAGACAAATCATATTAATTAAAATTAAGCATCTCTCAAAACTCATAAGGTTACCATGTTTGAAAATCTAGAATGGGAGAAATGAAAATATAAGCATAAAAACTAACAATGATAAGAATCTCATAGTTTCACATAATTTATGTAGGAACATAAAAGTTTAAATTAATGTATGCTGGATAGTGGGGTCTCCAAGCATATGACTGGAGATCGTCAAAAATTCACCAAGTTAAAATTCAAGAATTTAGGATCAGTAGCCTTTAGAAATAATGGAAAACTTAAGGTAATTAGGTCAGTTAACATCAAACTTAAGTCTAACTTCATTATTCATAAAGTTTTACTTGTTGATAATTTTGATTTCAATTTACTTAGTATTAGTTAATTGTGTGACTTTGGTTAGTTAGTAGAATTTCACTCTAATGAATGCTTAATTAAAGGATTTGATATAAACTTAAAAGGAATCAGAAAAAACAACACTTACACAATTAATCTACCTTGCTCCTCACTTAAGTGTTTTTTGACACAACAAGAGGAAAGTTGGTTGTGACACAGGAGATTGGCCCACACTCATTTTGGAAATGTATCAAAACTAAGTAAAAGTGAACTAGTTAAAGAATTACCTAAATTAAGAAACCTGAAAATAAAATTTGTAATGCTTTTCAATAAGGAAAACAAACCAAATTTACACATAAACTAACTAATCAATATCAAACAAGTTCAATTCTTGAACTACTACACTTAGACTTGTTTGATACACATGGAACCAAATCATTAAATGGTAAGCAATATTGTCTAGTAATAAATGATGACTTTTCTAGGTTTACATGGGTAAAATTTCTTAAATATAAAGATGAAACACTTGAACAATTTATTAACTTATGTAAATTAGTAGAAAATGAAAAGCACATAAAAATTTAAAAAAAAATTAGAAGTGACTAAGGAGGAGAATTTGAAAATCATATGTTTAGTAAATTTTGTCTAGATAATGGGTATCATCATGAATTTTCAAGTCCAAGAACACCTCAAAAAAATGGAATTGTAAAAGAAAAAATAGAACATTACAAGAAGCTACAAGAACCATACTAAATGAATACAATCTACCAATTATCTATGGACCAAAGCAATAAGTACATCCTGTTATATACAAAACCGAATTACAATCAATAAAACCCAAAATAAAATACCTTATGAAATTTATTACATTAAAATTCCAACGTTAAAATATTTATGAGTTTTTTGGTGTAAAGTTTATATATTAAACACTAAGGATTATCTAGGAAAATTCACATCTACGTCAAATGAAGGCATCTTTATTGGATATTCAACAATTAGTAGAGCATGTAGAGTATATAATAAAAACACTTTAAAAGTTGAGGAAACAACAAATGTAATTTTTGATGAAGAAAATATTAAAAACTCTAAATTAAACCAAAATAAAGTAATAATTTTTGATAAACCAAGCAATGACTTAGGGGGAGACTTAGAAAATTTAAGAAACAATTTAGATGAAGAAATACCAAATGAACAAACTGAACAACAACAAGAAGAAAAATCAAGTTATAATAATACCTAGGATAAACACGAGAGACCCAACCAATCAAATTTTGAGGGACCTAAATCAAGGAGTTAGGATAATATCATCTTATATAAACATAAGTCAATTGCACTAATATCCACACTTGAACCAAAAATTATAGATGAAACATTACTTGATCTTGACTAGATGATAACAATGCAAGAACTAGCTCAATTTGAAATAAACCAAGTCTAAGACCTAGTACCGTCACCAAAAGATAAATCTATCATAGATACTAAGTGGGCTTTTCGAAACAAATTAGATGACAAAGTAAATGTTGTTAGAAATAAAGCTCGCTTAGTAGCTAGAGGGTTTAGTCAAGTAAAAGGTCTAGACTATGATGAAACTTATGAATCACTGGCTAGGCTTGAATCCATTAGAATGTTGCTAGCATATGCAACATATAACGGATTCAAGTTACATCAAATGGACGTTAAGTCTGCCTTCTTAAATGATTTCATCAAAGAAAAAGTATATGCAACCCAACCACTTGGATTTGAACACTTAGAATACCCTAATCATGTATTTAAACTAAAAATGACCTTATTTGGCCTAAAACAAGCTCCTAAGGCCTAGTATGAAAGACTATCAACATACTTAATATCAAAAAAAATTAAACAAGAACAAATTGATTCCATATTATTTGTTAAAATATTAGATAAAGATATTTTTATAGCCCAATTATATGTAGATGATATAGTATTTGGATAAACCAACACTAAATTTTTAAAAGAATTTATAAGTCTAATGGAAAAAGAATTTGAAATGAGTCTAGTAGGAGAACTATCATTACAAATATTATGTTAGATAACGACCTAGAAGGAAAGCCTATTGAACTAAAGTACTATAGAAGTACAATAGGAAGTTTACTTTACCTAACTGCTAGCAAACCTAACATACTATTTGTAGTAGATATGTGTGCTAAATACCAATCTTACCCTAAAGGAACACATTTAATAGTTGTTAAAAGAATAATTGCATACCTTAAAAGAACTTTAAATATAGGAATGTGGTACCTTAGGACTCAGACTATGTCGGTTGTACAAAACCGAATTTCTATTTTGAACTTAAAGGATATTCTGACTCACACTATACCGGTTGTAAATTATATCGAAAAAGTATAAGTGGTCGCTATCAATTTTTGGGACCACCACTAGTCAGCTAATTTAGTAGAAAGAAACACTGTGTTGCATTATCAACAACTGAGAAATAATATATAGTAATGAGTGAATGTGTAATACAACTTTTATGGATGATGCATACTTTAAAAGATTTTGAATTAAACTACAAAAATGTTAAAATATTTATTGATAATATAAGTTCAATATACTTAACCAAAAATCTTGTGCATCATTCAAGAACAAAACACATAAAAGTTAAACATCAATTTGTTAGAGATCATGTAGCCAAAGGAAACATTGAACTCAACTATCTTGAGTCAAAATCAAACATGACTGACATATTTACTAAACCTCTACCTGAGGCTGCGTTCAACACTTTAAGAAGACAATTAGGAATGTGTTTAGTAGAATAGGATTCTTATCTTTTATACTTGATTTATTGTTATATTTGATATTTTATTACATGAAAATGGAACTAGCTTAGGACCTAACTTAGAAATCATGAACCTATAGATTTAAGTAGCCTTTGCATTTCACAAACACTTAGGATTAACATATTTATGTATTGAGCCACGTAGATGGGTGTGAGATGTTAGGATCTACCCCTAATTCTAGATGTAGACAAGTGCATCAATATGAATCAAGGGGTTTAAACTCAAAATGATCACTAAGGTGACTAATTCCATACTAAACTCAATGATCATTTCCATATCACTTGAGTGAAAGAAAAAATAATTAGACATTTTAACTAAGGACAATTTTAGATAAATTATTATTTTGAAATAAAATTATTTAAAAAAATTATTTTTCAAAACATTTTTGAAAATTGCATTATTGCTTTGGAAAATATTTTTGAAAAATGCTTTAATACCTTGAAAAATATTTTCTTCCATATGCCTTAGCAAAATTTTAAATGTTTTTTTTGGCAAAGTTTGAAAAATGGTTCAAATTTACTTTATTTTTTTTTTTTTGCGATAATCCATATTTTGATGTGTTAAATGGGGAGAGATAAACTTAAAGTGAGCTAAGAGAAAACTTAGAAAATTGAACCGGATCTTAGATTGAAGTTAAGCTTAGGTTAGTTATATAAAGTTTGATTGAACTTTCAACTTAAAGCATGAACTAATTACTTACCATTTTTACTAAAAGATAAGTTGTAAAAGTTGTCAAATCTTGATTTAGTCTAACTTAAACTTAACACTGTGATCTAAGTTTGAGTTAGCAAATCCTTCTGATCTTGATTTAAGTTTAACTTCTTTAAGCTAAAGTTAAGTTTTGTTAAAAAGAATGTTGAACTTTTTGATCTTGATTCAAATTTAACTGCTTGGGATTAAGTTTGAAATTCTATAGAATACATGTCAAACTTTGTTAAAGAAAGATGTATTTTTCTCTAATTTTAAACTGTGTTGCCAAACATAAAAATGGGGAAATTGTTGGTGCAGTCTGCACTGATAATCAAACCTATATTTTGATATTTGAAAAAGGGTTTAAAGTTAGATATTATGTGTTTAATATGCGAGTTAAGTGTGTAGGTCACTTAACATGAAAAGTCTTAATAGGTCAGGAAGATTGAACATTAGGCATCAAAAAAACCTAATGGGTTAGGAGAACCAAACACTAGGAAAGAGAGTATTAGTGGATCAGAAGGACCATACACTAGGTAGAAGACCAGATAAGCTGATCTGGCAGAGCACTTAGTGGGTCAACTATACTAGACATCAAGTAAGGAAAGTTCTGGTGGGTCGATCAAATACTAAGCAGAAGAAGAAGTCCAAATATGTCAGTTAGATTAGATATTTGGTAGATAAGTAAGGTAAGTCCTGGAGAAGCCTTTCAAGTTCTATAGAAGGTAGTGAAGATGCGCCCCAGTTGGGACAACCTCAGGCATTGATTCGACTGAAGAAACTAATGGAGGTTTTTAAGTCAAGATCAGACAAGTCCTAACTGTCAAGATCAATTCATGCATAATTATATATCTCTAACACTGTTTTGCAGGTCTGTTATTGTTATGCTAATTTTGTTTTATAGAAAAGCAAAGTTTGGATTGAACAAAGGGTTCAGTCGACTGAACAGGGAGGTTCAATTAATTAATTCTAAGAAGATAAGCACAACCAGATTAGGATCAAATCCAAAATGTAAACAAGGTCTAGTCGACTGATCAGGAGGATCAGTAAATCGAACAAGTTTGGTAAGTGTAGATCAGATATGATCAGATCAAAATAGTAAAGGAAATTCTAGGATCCAATCGCCTGGACAGTTGTTCAGTCGACCGGACTAGAGAATTTCGCAAGATCAATCTAATTGGATCGGAGCAAGCAAGGAAAGAAGAGGGACTAGTCACTTGATAAGAGGTTCAGTCGAGTGGAAGGATTCAGTCGACTGATCGATTTCTAGTTGACCGAATGAAGCCTATAAAAAAATCCTCGGGATCTGAGGCTTGACACTTCAATCTAATTCTCTAAAGGCTCTCTCTTTCTCTTCTATTTTATTCGTGCAAGTATTGCTACTTTATGCCGAGAGGCTCTTCGACAACCTACGACAAAGCTCCATCTTTATGTTGTCGGCATTCTTTTTACTTGCATTTACATTAAAAGGGACAATAGTTTGTTACTATCGCTTTCATCTTTTGTACACTTTCCTGCTTCTCCGAAATCTTTTCGAAGAGGAGAATATTAGTGATTTGCCCAATCGAAAATGATTCAAGGGATCATGGGTCTTGGAGTAGCAGTCACTGGACTGTGAACCAAGTAATCACCCGTGTCTTTTTGTTTTACTATTTACGCTATGTTTCTATTTTTGTTTTAGAAAAAAAAAGAGAAGTTTTTAATGCACAATATTCACCCCCCCCCCTCTCTATCGCTAAATCTGGTCCTATAGATACCTGAGTCTCAACGAGTCGTGTACAACAAATTCGGACTTGGATACAATTCGAAGACTTAACATAGATCATACATGTCTTTAGTAAATAGACAAGCTAGCAAAAGAGTCCAAGCATGGGTCCCTAAATCATATTTGATTAAAAAAGTATGACATAGTAAATATTGGATCTTCAAAGATCAAATTCATTACTTAGATAAAAATTATCGAAATTGTAATCCAGGGGAGGGAAGAAAAAACTTGTGTCATTAATCTAGGGGGGCGGGAGTAATTAATTATTATTTTTGCATGCTTTATATGTTTTTTAATTACTTTCATGCTTAACTTAGAATGACTAGATAGGACTAGAACGGCTAGATAGGACAAAGGGATTTTGATCTTAACAACATAGTATTAAGACGTGATGAGCTGATAGTGCATTAGGGAAACTTAGACTAAGTCCATGTCTAGGCTGGATAAGGCGTATCCTACCTAGTGCACCTAGCTAAGTGGAACTAGTTGAAGCTAACTCACCATATCCTAAACTAGTTAGACCAAGATTTTGTATCAAGTTAGTTAAGTGTGTAATTTCTTTTATTGGGTTTGTCTAAGGATATGGTCGCTCCAAAGTAGGCCTCTCTGAGCCTTGCCACAACCTAGAAGCTGATTTAAGAAATGTCCACTTAACTAACCCAAAGCTAAACTTGAATCTAACCAAGGTCAAATACCCTTCCCAAATCATTATTAATTGTTCAAGTAAAAATGAAAAACCCATCTCACAAAACCCATAAGGTTAACATGTTTTGAAAACGTAGAATGGGTGAGATGTAAAAATAATAGAATCAACAATTTACTTAACTCCATAGGACCCAAGAAACTAGTTAGTACCAAAACATATACTTTATGTGTAGGAACATAAAAGTTTGGACCAATGGATGCTAGATAGTAGGTGCTTCAGACATATGATCGGAGATCGTCAAAAATTTACAAAGTTAAAACTCAAGGTGGAAAAAGGCGAAACGCTCACCCCCAGCGCCCCCACCAGTCCATCCCAGGACCAACACAGAGGAGGTAAATCACAGGAGCTAGTCTAACTAGCCCGAATAGTGACCAGTGTATGGGAGAGGGCAGGAACCTGGCTACTAGCCAGGATTTGACCCACAAAGTTAAAACTCAAGAACCTAGGATCGGTAGCTTTTGGAAACAATGAGAAACTTAAGGTAATTGAGATAGGTACTATTGAACTTGAGTGAAATTTTATTATTCGTAAAGTTTTACTTGTTGAAAATTTTGAATTTAATTTAATTAACATTAGTCAATTATGTGATGTTAGATATGTAGTAAAATTTCTACCCTCCAAATGAATAATTAAACATATTAAATGTCCTAATATAATTCTTAAGAAAATTAGGTAAAATAATATTTACTCAATCAATAACCTAGCTCCTCACTCAAGTGTCTTTTGACACAACAAGAGAAAATATGGTTGTGTTACAAGAGACTTGCTCACACTCACTTTAGACATATTTCAAGAATAAGTAAGAATGAACTAGTTAGAGGATTATCCAAATTAAGGAATCTAGAAAACAAAATTTGTAATGCTTGTCAACAAAGAAAACAAACTAAATCTTCATATAAACTAACTAATTAAAATCGAACCAATTCTATACTTGAATTACTACACTTAGACCTATTTTATTCACATGGAGATAAATCACTAAATGGTAATCAATACTACTTAGTTATACTTGATAATTTTTCAAGATTCACTTGGATAAAATTCTTAAAACATAAAGATGAAACATTTGAACAATTCATCATTTTTCTTGTAAATTAGTAGAAAATGAAAAAATATAAAAATTAAAAGAATTAGAAGTGACCATAGAGGGGAATTTGAAAACCATAGGTTCACTAAATTTTGTCTAATAAATGGATATTATTACAAATTTTCATGTCTTAGAACCCTTCAATAAAATGGAATAGTAGAAAAAAAAAATAGGACATTACAAATGGCAGCAAGAACAATGCTAAACAAATATAACCTACCTAATCATTTTTTAGCTAAAGCAATAAACACAGAATGTTATATTCAAAATAAAATAATAATTAATAAATATTATAATAAAACCCTTTATGAAATTTATTATAATAAAATTCATACTATAAAATATCAACAAGTATTTGGATGTAAAGTATATATCTTGAAGACTAAGGAATATTTATAGCTAAATTAGTAAGTGACATATTTCTTGGATATGTATATAACAAAAATATCTTAAAAGTTGAAGAAAGAATTAATACAATATTTGATGAAGACAATAATCCTAGAAAATCTGAGTTAAATCTAGAAATTTTAAATAAGGAAATAAATATTAAAAATTTGAGAGATGAGTTAAGAGAAATTAGAAATGACCAAGATGACCATAGACTTGAACAAAATGAAGACGAACAAGAAGAAGAAAACAATAATCAAAATATGAGAACATCAAGATTAGTTCAAGTCATCCTACTGACCAAATCTCGAGTGACCCACGTCTAGGAGTTAGAACCAGAACATATTATAGGAATGTGAGTCAAATTGCACTAATATCTAAGTTTGAACCCAAAATGATAGATGAAACATGGCCTGATTGAGTAATAATAATGCAAGAAGAATTAGCCCAATTTAATAGAAATCAAATATGGGATATAGTACTGGCGTAGGGGAGAAATCTCCGAGTGCGACGTTCGAAAAGAGATTGCAGAGAAAGCGTAGGAAGAAGAAGATTCGCCAACGAAGAGGAGCCGCCTCTAGGTTTAAATGAAACATAATTTTTATTCAAATCAAAACCAAACTCAACATATTTTTACAAGAGCATTAACCCTTGTTTAAATAACCTAAGAAATAAGAAAAAATTGCAACAGAAAAAGTAAAAGTAAAAGAAAATTAATCCTAACAAAAAAATAAAATATAAACTAATTTTTAGAAAAAAAAAACTAATTCTAAAACAAAAAAGGAGATGAAATCTAAATTAACTTTTAGAAAAGAAAACTAATCCTAAAAATTTAAAACAAATAAAAGAAAAGGTTAAAAGACCAAATTTAGAGTTTTGGCGGCCACTAGAAAGCCGATTTCGCCTCGTCTGGACTTCGAATAAAGCGCAACCGTGTTAGGAGGTCACAAATTGATCATCTTCCTTATCGATAGTCTTGATCATCTTTCTTCAAGGCCCAAAAGGGAGGCTGACAGCCTCGTTTTCTTCTTGTAACAGACTGAAAGGAAACATAGCCGTATTGAAAAATATAAATTGATCGTGTTGCTAGATGCTCCTGCATCAGACGCCCCGGGTTGAAAAGAACTCGTCCTCGAGTTCAAGATAGTGTCTTCAAGGTCTAAAGTCCTCAAGTATTGGTAAATAAAAAGTTATCTCGTAAGTGATAGAATGGGAGGAAGATCCTCTAACATCACCTTGGCAAAAGTGAGGGACTACCTATTGTTGATTGTTTTACTCAATTGTTCCATAAACTCTTCCATAACTCCATTTTTTCCAACTGTTAAAGTTATCTGGAATATAATTTCCATTGCATCTGACATCTCTGTTTCACCATCCGAATGTTGAACAATATTAGATAACTTTTCAACTCGATTGTATGCAATAAGAAATCCTCTCTCAGCCTAAGAGAAAACTTGTAATGGATTTGTGAAATCCAATTCTTCTAAAATATTTTGAGAGATGTCATCCATTTGATGACATTGCTAGTTGAGAAAGTCTGCTTTAGTTGTTGACACCATCATTGTGTCGCGCAGCTGAATAATTACTTTCCAAATAGTTAATATCACTAGTTCTGATGAAAATGATTCCAGACTCAGTTTGACATTAACCTTTTCTTGAGTTAATTTTGTTAGAGCATTGACATATTGACTTAGAAACTGAATCCTAGAGAAAGGATGCACTGTTG
>JBBUKS010000055.1:1406433-1437508 GCA_038050645.1 Hedychium gardnerianum | reverse complement strand
TCCTTGTCCTGCGGATTCGAATTACTCAGACATATGTTCAAGAGTACCATACTCTTGACATGTATTGCTTTAGCCAAAAACTTCGAATAATAATTCTGACAAGTAGTCATAGGGTATACGTCTCCTTATACAAGGAATGGTGAATCAGTATTCAAATACCTTTGGACACTTCAAACTTATACCCAATCATCTCGGGTCCACACCTCCAAGGAGATGTTTGCTTTAAGACATCGAAGTATAAGTCTCCATAACCAAGATAACTTGAATACCTCAAGTCGAAAGAAACTTACACTTAAGCTGCAATAAGATCTTTATTGACATATCCATATATGTAAAGAATCATATGAAGTCTCATGGCAGGTCACTCCAATGAACTAGTTATCTTTAACTAGCATCCACGTTTAACTCTCGACATCCTAATGTCTACAGTCACTGAGGAGCGGCTGCTTGGTTAAACCAAGGAGTATAACATGTGTTAGTCTCACATAATTGATGATATCTGAACCCATCAATTCATAGACTAGGGATGTTTTAATATATTCATAATTACGCACGTAGAGATGCTAACTTAGTTGTGATCCAATCACAAATTCTCTCATCCTATGAATTGTATTGCGAATATTCAGTAAGTGAGTTTAAGATCCAATCATACACATGAAGAATGTGCACTCAGATAGTGAATTTTTTATTTATCCAATAAATAGTACTTATTATAGAGCAATTACCTTAGGACACTTCTCAAATATAACACAAGCAACAATCACAACAAGAAATACACCGATCAGCAACCAAAATTTCAGTCGCCAATCAATTGCTAAGAGCACTTAGCGACCGATTAGCAATCGAAAATTTTGATCGATCACTAAATTTTTTATCACAACATCATTTAGCGATGAAAATTAATTTCCATCGCTAAAATTAGCAACCGAAATTAATTTTCATCGCTAAATTTAGCGACGAAAAATTAATTCCGTCGCTAAATGCATTTGTGATCACTAAATTTAGCGACGGATGTTTAATTTTCATCACTAAATTTAGCAATAGAATAAATATTCCATTGCTAAAATTAGTAACGGAATTTTAAATTCCGCGTAAATTTACTATTTTTTTAAATCGCTAATGTTAAAATTCTCTCTGCCATCGTCGGCGCCACCTCCTTCTCTTCCCTCCTCCCTCTTCCCTCTTCCCTCTTCTTCCTCGACCTTCTCTTCTCCTTCTTTTCTTTCTTCTTCTCCTCTGGTTTCTTCTTCTCGAAGGCCTTGCACTTGAGCTTACTCGAGACCTCTCGACGTCAAATATACCGATCAAGACCATCACCGTCCCTCCTTTTTCTCTTCCTCCTTCTCCTCTAGTTTCTTCCTCCATCCCGTCCTTGCACTTGAGCTTCCTCGAGACCTCTCGGCGTCAAACACGCCGGAGACCATCACCGTCCCTCCTTCTCTTCCTTCTTCTTCTCCTTGGTTTCTTCTCCTCGACGACCTTACACTTGAGCTTCCTTGAGACCTCTCGGCGTCAAACACGCCGGAGACCATCACCGTCCCTCCTCCCTCTTCTTTCTTCTTCTCCTCTGGTTTCATCGGAAGTTCATTTGTCCCTTCGTCCTCCTCCCCCTCTGCCATGCTATCGAATTGGTCGTCGTTGCTCCTCGCCTCGGACTCCGACAGCTCCCCCGCCAATATCTAAAGAGCATTGATAGAGCGTCGATGCAAGTCAGGTGACCAGCATCTCCTAGCTTTCCTCTTGGTTGGCGATGATGACGTCGATTGGCTTTCCGTCATGTTGCTCCCACCTCCTTTGTAGTGTTCTGCTCCGCCACCGTTTTCACTTCTACCGTTGACACCACTGGTCTTCGCCTCGATGCACTTCCTTTCCTCGACAACTTTTTATGCAAACACGAGCACGAGCTCCGGTAGAGAGCATAGAGGTGCCACTGCCGGCGCTCTGGCACTGCTTCTATTCTTATCCTTGGAGAAAGGAAGGAAGACGACTCCGCTGTCGGTGCTTGCCATCTTCCACCCATCCTCCACTTCCCCAACGTTGGTGCCCTCTATCGGCTCCGCTTTCGCAAGAACAGGACAAAGAAGACGGGATGGGAGAGAAGAGCGGGAGAAATGAGGGATGATGGGAGAGTGGCAAAAAGGTGAATACAGAGGAGGTAAATCACGGTGACTGAAGAGGTAAGTGGATGTGTGAGGGATGATGGTGAGGGATGATGGGAGAGATGAGAAGAGGAGAGATAAGTGGGAGAAATTTGGTAAAGCAAGGGAGAGAATTAGTGATTGAATTTTAATTTGGTTGTTAAATTAGTGGTCAAATTTAAATTCGGTCATTAAATTAGCGACCAAATTAATGTTTAATTTCTAATTAGCAACAAAAATTAATTCCGTCACTATTTTAGCGATGAAAAAATATTTCGTTGCTATTTTTGCGATGGAAAAAAAATTCCATCGCTATTTTTAGTGATGAAAATAATATTACATTGCTAAATAGCGACGGAATAAATATTCCATCCCAATTTTAGAAACGGAATTAATTTTCATCACTAAATAGAGACAGAAAAAATATTCCATCATAATTTTAGCGATGGAAAAAATATTCTGTCACAATTTTAGTGACAGAATCAATTTCCGTCTCTAAAAAAGTAACAGAATCAATTTTCAACACTAAATAGCGATGGAATAAATATTCCGTCGTAATTTTAGCGACGGAAAAAATATTCCATCGCAATTTTAGCGACGGAAAAAATATTCCATCGCAATTTTAGCGACAAAATCAATTGTCATCGTTAAAATAACGATGAAATTAACTTTTATCACTAATTAGAGATCAAATGTTAATTTGATCGATAATTTAATGATGAAAATTAATTTTCATGATTAATTTAATTAATCGTTATTTATAAATTTTCTTGTAGTGACTACTTCCTCCTAGTCTGGAATGCAGCTTGGCCAAATACACCCAATCATTATCGGATTGTACCAATCTAGACAAAACCTATAGCAAGCCAGATCTCGGTCAGTTTGACCCTATTGCCATCTCTAGCATTTTTCACATGGCTTCTTAACTCCATGTTTGCTTTCACTTGGCTTCTTGACTCCCTGCTTTTCTATGATTATTTTCACGGACTTCTTGACTCCACGCTTGTTATGACTTAACTTATTGACTCATGTTTGTCTATCAATTTGTTATGGTCAGTCCAAAACGGATTATAGAGATTTACTAATTTTATACTAAACTTGCTTGGATCTCATAATTAGACTTGTACATGGTCTGTTTTTTTTAGTTCAGTCAAGGCTCAATGAGGTTCAGTTTGGTTCGACTGAGATGGCTATGGGTCAGCTTGAAGGTAGATTGTAAATGAACATTTGCCATGAACCACAAGATTTGATGCAATTTGACTCAAAGTAGATTGGGCCTTGATCCGATTTGCTCGAGTCAGGGAAGCAAGTACTTGACTAGCTCGAGTTGCTAAGTAACCTGGTTGGGATGGAACTTTGTATGGGGTGACTCCGACTTGAGTTAGATGCAGCTCGATCCATTTAGGAAAGATATGTTGAAGTGATCTTGGGTGAGTTTGAGTAAGTCTTGGACTTAGCTTGAACCGGAATGGGACAAGGGGATGAGAAACTCCTCTGTTCCTTCCATTTTGTAAGGTTTCCTTAAGATTTCCACAGCAACTAGCAAATAAAATAATTAGCTCCCGGCGGAGTTGGCTTCTTCTAAGAAAATCACCCCATGCAACTGTATAAATTTCATCTTTGTTTCCAAGAGATTACCAAAATAACGAATCTAAAAATCAAAACAAAAAAGATGGTGAAAATTGAATCGAATTTTCAGACAAATAATAACATGAACCTGAATTTTAAAAAAAATAAATTCGCTTATGGCCATGGAAAAGGGAAACTCTTGTGAAATGCCTCGCTACTTCACTGGCAACGAGCGTACCAATTTCTTAGAAATGTATCTTGCTTTCTAGCTTAGCTCCTCTACTTATCGACCGCGCATTCTCTAATCATACGCGAGCATTCCAATTGTCCTAACTCGATGGGGTGCTGCTCAGCCAAGCCCAGCCGCTCCATACAGACCGCCGACGAAGATACTATCCGCTCCTCCGTTAACCAACACGTTCTCGACCTCAAGAAGGCTCTCAACCCAGAGTTGAAGGCCATCGCGATGTTCTACCGCGATTCCATTCTGCCACGCATGAAGAGCGACCTCGCTGCCGTTGACCGATGGATTGAACACGTAAGATCCGGCCTCGACACCATTGGCGCACTTATGCTTTACTACCTCGAGGAGGAGGAGAAGGAGAAGAAGAAGAAGAAGCAACGGCAAATAATTAACTACCGGTACCGTCTCGTCCTCGTGAGAAACAGGCAACGAAAGAAGGTTGTAATGACGACAAAGTTGTATAAATATAACTGTTAGCTACACAATTATTTTCTCAATTACTTTTCTCTCACTCTTTGTATTTCAACAGTTTGACGCTTACGCCGAGACCGTCGCCAAGTTGGAGAAGTTCATGCTCGCCTCCCACCCTCTCGCTGATGATATCGTCTCTGAGGCACTAGAGACCACGATGGATATGCTTCGCCAGCAGAAGGAAAGCATCTCGAAGCGGAAACGGTCGATAAAGAGGTGGCGTGGAGTCAGCAGCGCCCTATTCATGGCCGCCTTCATCGGCGTGCTCATGGTTTCTGTCGGGCTGGCGCTCTTTGGAGCGTCTCCAGTGGCCATCACGGCGGTCACCGCGGGCGCGACGGTCATTAAGGCGCTGGAGCCCTTTGCGAACTCGGTGTTGGATGATAAGGAGCGGAGGCTGAAGGACGAGACGGAGGTGGTGGAGATGTTGCGGGACGGGGAGCTGCTGGCACGTGAATTCAACGGCGTTCGGCCGCAGGTGGAGAAGGTGGCGAAG
Organism: Hedychium gardnerianum; assembly: GCA_038050645.1. Lineage (NCBI taxonomy): Eukaryota > Viridiplantae > Streptophyta > Magnoliopsida > Zingiberales > Zingiberaceae > Hedychium > Hedychium gardnerianum. The sequence goes on along the minus strand of JBBUKS010000055.1, from coordinate 1,432,590 downwards.
GAGGTAGAGGAGTATTTAGTGGACCGTGTGAGGTTCGCGGGGGAATGGAGGAACGTGGCGGAGGCGGTGGAGGTGGCGGTGGCGGAGATGGAGAAGAAGATTGAGGAGGTGGAGAGCAGCGTGAAGGAGTTGGAGAGGAAGATGAATGGGTACGTCTTCATGATCCAGCAATTCGAGTCGAAATTCATCAGGATCATTAGAAATTAACTAGTTAGTACAGCAAAAGAATTTGTTGATTGAAAATTATTTTCACTGTTGCTTTGTTATAATTACTGTTATCGTTACCCTAGCAAATCCAATAAAAGATAAAAGATGTTAAGTTTGATCATCAACCTGTTAAATCATTATCTTGATAAATATATCAACAATTTAATCACGTGTGGAGATTGTGATATGTTCTTGGACATGATAAAAAATTAATTATCATATATTTTGTAAACATTGGAAAGAGAGTTTGGACTCATTTGTAAAATTATTATCAAATTAAGAATTATAGTTATAGAAACAATCTTTTATAATACAAAATAGACTCTTTCTCATAATCTTGTATTAGTGGAAGCTTCCTCTTGACTATTCATTTTATTTTTTGTAAGCATTGAATTCACAAACAAATGTCATGTTAATATTATCGCATCAAATTTTAGACACTTCAAACGACATCAAACATCCCATTAACAATAGTTTTATATTCAACTTTTATGATGATAAATTCAGTTAGTCCTAGGGTGATCGATTTGGTTTTATAAAAAAATTTCCACCGATCATCAGGATAAATCGGTAAACGCTCACGATGGATAACTCAGAAGTCTAATATTCCTTGGTTGTGCATCCTATTTAGAAGAAAAATTTCTATAAGTATATTCAAATTTATGATGAATCAAGACATGGTGGGTTACATCTCAGACAGTAATGAAATGAAATTTTTCCCTAAAAATAAGACATACCTATTGATGGAACATGAGTCTTCAAGGGAACTAGTCTAATTTGCATTTCTATAGGCATATTGTAGGGATTTTGTTGGTGTATTCGTGTTCCTAGATGATTTTTATGTTTAAACAGAGTCTAAGTTACAATACATAGCTTATTGATGAGATATGCTAAGTATGTAAGTGTAGATTACTTGACACAAGTGTTATAGGTGCATTATTGAAAGTTCTGATAGATTGAGGATGATTGAATACTTGACAAGTAACTCAATAAGTCAAGATTGATTGAAGGGCGCTTGATAGAAGAGGAAGATTGGGAAGCAAGATTTCTTAGCAACTTGGAGCTTAAAAAAAAATATTCTCCAAACTCTTGGCAAATTTCACTTGTGCAAAATGAGTGAGGGTCGGGCATATGCAATTGTGGGCTAATAGTGGGCTAGATTAGGTTTAGAAAAAGCCTTAAAAATGGTCTCAATTAGCATTTCAGTTGATTGAATGTATTTTTCAATTAATTGATGTTTGAGTTTACTAGTTAGTCGACTCAAGATAAATGAAAAAAAGAAGAAAGTTATTGTTCACCGCTGTTTGTAATTCAATCAACTGATACAATGAGAAGTCCATTGATGATAAATTTGACTTGACTGATATATTGAAGAGTTAATTGATGGTATCTTAAGTGAACAAAAGAAATAATTTTATTGTTATAATAAAATAGTTAATTTGTTGCATTGTTGATTAATGACATCTTGAGTCAATTGATGAAGGAGTTCAGGTAGTTGTAATACAATGGTTAGTTGCTACAATGACAACAATCTAGAGGTTTTAGTGATCATACTTGACTGATGGCTCACATAATCAACTGAAGAGGTTAGTATAGTGATTGCATGAAAAATATCTATTGGTGAGCAGTATCGATAATTGAACTTATATTTTGATGTCTGACAAAGAATTTAATATTAGACATTATGTATTTAATATGAGAATTCAGTATGCAGGTCACTTAAGATGAAAAGTCCTAATGGGTTAGGAGGATCGGACATTAGACATCAAAAGTCCTAGTGGGTCAGGAAGACCGGACACTAGCAATGCAATCTTAGTGGATCATAAAGACCAGACATCGGGCAAAAGATCAGATAAGTTGATATAGCGGAACACTTGATGGGTCAACTGGACCAGACATCAAGTAAAGAAGGAAGTCCTAGAGGGTCGATCGGACATTAAGTAGAGAAAATCCAAACAGATCAGTTGACTCGATGTTTGTCGGGTAAGTTAAGGTAAGTTTTTGAGAGATCTTTTAGAATGAAAGACAGTGAGGATGTGTACCAATTGAGACAAAACACTTAGGTGATGATCCGACTAAGAAAGCTACTCGGAGTTCTAAGTTGAGATCAGACAATCACACTATCAGAATAAATCATGCATACATATAATTATTTCTAACTTTGTTTTGCAGGATTATTGTTATTTCTATTGTGGTAACTTTATCTTTGCAGAAAAATAAAGTTTGGGTTGACCGAAGGGTTCAGTCGGAACAAGGAGGTTTGGTCGACCGATCCCAAGAAGATAAGCACAATCAGGATCACAATCCAAGTCCAAATAGAAACAAAGGATCGGTCGTCGATTAGCAAGATCAATCGACTGAACCAATATGCAAACAAAGGATCAAATAAGATGAGAACGAGATGCGAAGGAAAGCTTAATGATCAGTCGACCGATCAGGAGGATTAGTCGATTGTTCAGGAGGATCAGTCGACCGTTCAAGAGAATCAGTCGACTGATCAAGCAGATTACTTGGGGTTCGATCTGATCAGATTAGAGAAAGCAAGGAATGATCAAGTTCAACCGACTGATAGGGAGGTTCAGTCGATCAAAAATCCCAAAATTCAAGCATTGACTTGATGAGATCTACTTAGAACTCCGAATGAAGGCTATAAAAGTGGTTCGAAACCTGAGGCTCAATATCAATTCTCAATTCTTCATACACAACTCTTTCGTCCGTTTCAATGTTCGAGCAAGCTTTGCACATCTACTACGCCGAAACGATCTCTGACAACCTACTCTGAAATCTACTCTTTCGTTGTCGATAAATTTACTTAGCATTTCATTATATTAGAGGGTTAGTAGAATTGTTACTATCCCCTAAATCTTGTAAAGATATCTCTTCTTACCGAAAGTTTTTTGGAAGGAGAATTTTAGTATATTGTCTAACCGAAAATAATCTAAGGGATTATAGGCGTTGGAGTAGTAGTCGCTGGACTGTGAACCAAGTAAAATCGCTATGTCTCAATTTGTGTTTTATATTTCCGTTGCACTTTGATTAAGTTTTCAAAAAAGAAAAGATTGATTTTTAAAGCTCGATATTCACCCCCCCCCCCCATCGCATTCTTGGTCCTACAATTAGTATCAGAGCTTGGAAGTTCTGAATAGGTTTAATCGCCTTTCGAGTCTTTAAAAAAGCTTTTCTTTCTTTTCTTTAAATGAATTTTTGAATCTTTTATTATAGCTATTGCACTGCTTACCTAAGACCTAAGAAATCTTGGATCTTTTAAGTTTATCTTTGCAAGAATCTAATGGCTCAACAAGAAAGATTCAGTATCGTTGTTCCACCCCTCTTCAACGACAATGACTTCAACTACTGGAAGGGGCGGATGGAGTACTTTCTAAAGACGGAGATCGACATGTGGATCATCGTTGAGAACGGTTTCACACTACCGGGTGATGAATTCAAAGAACCAAAAGAAATGGAGAAGTGGACCACGAATATCAAAAAGAAGGCCCAATTCAATGCTCGAGCCGCAAATACGATATTATGTGGATTGAAAAAGGATGAACTAAGACAAATTGAACCATTCGATAGTGCCAAGAATCTCTGGGATAAATTGATCGAACTTCACGAAGAAACTACTGATTCAAAGGTAACAAAAAGAGATCTCCTATTAAATCAATTATTTAATTATTAAATGCAAAATGGAGAGTCTACAAAACAACCAGATGCGAGAATCAAAGAAATTCTTAACGAACTCCATTAAATTGGGCAAACAGTTGAAAACCGCAACATTATAAGGTACACTTTAAAAGTTTTTCCCCAAAACACATTATGGGCATCAATGGTTGATGCATACAAAGTATCTAGGGATTTATCTATCGTAAACTTAGATGAATTATTTTGTGAATTAAAATTACATGAGTAGGCTAACTTGAATCCACGTGAGAAAGGTATAGCTTTACTTGCAAGACAAATCAAAAGCAAAGAAACCAAGTCAAAATCTTAATCAGAGTTGGAATCTAAAGCTGAGTCAGAGTCGGACGAGGAAGACAAAGACTTAAACACTGAAATCGTGAACCTAGTCCGAAAGATGTTCAAAAGAAGGACTTCACCAAAAGAGATATCAAAAAGGTGATCCAGTCAAAAGGCAAGCAAGTGGGTCAAAACAAACCAAGCAAGCCTAAATTGAAGGTAACATTCTACTGATGCAACAAAAAAGGGACAGTATAAGTTTGAGTGCCCCAACTTACAGGAGGGCAAACCCAAGAAGCAAGGAAGAAGAAAGCACTCAAAGCTATTTGGGACGAATCATCCTTAGAGTCAAAATCAGAAGAATCGGACTAGACCAACTTCATGGCACTAACAGCTAAAGAGGAAATAATTGGATCTGAATTTGAATCAAAACCAGAGTCCGAGTCTGACTCGAACGATGAGGTAACCTCTCCCCTAGTAGATAAATTGTATGGGATAATTGCATGTTTAACAAATAAGTTAGCTAAATCCGATGAACGGATTAGATCCATTCTTAAGGATGTAAAAGACCTTAAGGGGGAGATCAACCTAATTTCTTCAACTAACCAAGTTCAAGAAGGAACTTCAACTCAAGTCCAAACACTTGAGAAAGAGAATTCTTTCTTGAAAGGTCAAGCTAAAGAACTTAAGGTAACGTTGGAAAAGTTCACTTCGGGCTCCAAGTATCTAAATATGATACTTGGAACTCAAAGGATTATGTACAACAAATCCTAATTCGGGTTCAAGTCTAACATTCAACATAGAACATACATGTCTTTAGTAAATAGATATACAAGTAAAAAGGTTCAAGCATAGGTTCCAAAATTACACTTAATCAACAAAGTAGGAAATAACAAATTTTGGATTCCCAAAGACCAAGTTTACTATGTAAATAAACACTATCAAAGTTGTGATCCAGGGGGAGGGAATATTAAACTTGTATCACTGGTCTAGGAGGAGCATGTTTTCTTTTCTTTTGTTGTTTGACTTGCATGTTTATTTTATGCTTTAAATATCATGTTTACTTTATGCTTTAAATGCCATGTTCAACTTAGAATGGATAGATAGGGCAAATATAGGAAAAAGTAGTTTATCTTGATCAATGGTATCGGAGAAGGTTGAGATGATAGTAGGCTAAGAAAACTCTATCAATACATGTCTAGGTTGAATCATATGTGTTTTATCTAGTGTAATTGGCTTAGTAGATCTAGATGAACCTACCTTAGTTCAATCTGAACTAGATAGACCAATACCTAGTACTAAGTTCCTTTGGTGAGATATTTGGGAAAAACTTTGTCAGGGCACATGGTTACTTTATTGATGTCCCTCATGACTCACCATAGCTTGGAAGTTTATTCTAAAAATGCTTGCTTGGTGAACCCAAAACTAAGTTTGAATCTAACACAAGATCAAATTACCTCAGACAAATTATGTTAATTAATAAAATTGAAAAATTATCTCACAAAATCCATAAGATGAACATGTTGTGATCACTTAGAATAGGTGAGATATAAGTCTAATAACATTACCAACACATTTTTTTTAATGCTAGTAGAATAAGAATTTTATCTCTATTACTATTACTATAGTACTTATATTATATCATTGAATTAACCTAGGTTTTACCATAGAATGCATGTACCTATAGATTTATGTAGCCTTGGATCTCATAAATACCTAGGATTAATATGTTTGTGTATTGAGCCGTGTAGATTGACGTGAGATGTTAGGACCAACCCTTGTTCCAGATGTAGAGAAGTGCATCAACATGAACCAAGGGGTATAAATAAAAAATGATCATTACGATGACTAACTCCAAACTAACTTGATCATTAATTATTATCATTTGAGTTAAGGAAAAAGAAGTTAGATATTTTTAAGGACAAATTTTTAGATGTGTTAGTTTAATAGTATTTTTGAAAAATATTCCTTTTATTTTTTTGGAAATTTAATGTCTGTTCGACTGAACACATCGATTCTGTCGACTGAATATAGTCAAAACCCTAGACATATACGATCAAAATTTGAACGGTCAAACCTAATCAAATGACCTAATCGATCAACTGATACAAAGGTTTAGTCGACCGATCGTCCTTGAGAACTAAGAAAGCAGACACGTAACCTTGACCGTTCGTATACCAGTCGATCGATCATACCTATAGGACGACTGATAACCTCGAAACCACAAAAAGCTGACTTGACATAACTCGTTAAGTTGACTGATCACACTAATCAATCAACTGAACATCAAAAATTAAGCCCTTCAGTCTCATAAACTTAACGATCGATGGGACATTTAATGGTTTAATCGATTGATTCACTCCATCAATCGATCGAACACATCCTATAAGAACAAGGCCAGGGAGAAGCAGAACCCTCACCAAATCAAAATCTTCACCTCTTCTTAGTGCCAATCCGAAGTTCCCTTAGCCTTCGAAACCTCCGAAGCAACAAAATGCCTCGGTCTTAAACTCCTCCTTTATTTTAGCTTTGTTCTTCTTTACTTAGTTTAATTACTTTTATAGCCAAAAGAAATGCCAAAACATCCAAGACCAAGCTGACCCCTCAAATCTCATCCAAGATCTTAGGTATCCTACAAAAGAACTTAGGCATTCTTTTCAAACTAGGGAGTTTCATGCTATAGGAACTCAGTATTTAGACATACCCTTTTTTACTACATACTATCCTGATGCAGTTGAGGTTATCATCTACTATGCATTGTTTAAACTAGTTCACTGCATGCATTATGTAAACCTCAATCTATGTGCCAAATTCTACCATAATCTTTGTCAACTTGATAATTTCATTACAAGACTAGGGTGACATGTTAATATTTTTTCTTTAATCTTGACATGATTCAAAACTTTCTTGACACTAGAGCTACTAATGATCAATTCTACTGCTTCCTTAACTATCTCGAAACTTTACCTGAGCCCTATTCTAATCTTACTTTAGATTCCATGTATGCTGATTTCTTTGAGGGTCCTTGACCTAGATCAATGAACTCAGTTAATCTAAGTCCATAGGATAATGATTTTTATAAAGCCATTATTGGTTGCATTCTACCTTTAGTCACTAGGGATCAAGCTGACATTCAACCCTATCACCTCTTCCTCATGTATGCACTTATGCATCATTTTGACATTGACATAGGACTATGGGTTTTCAAGACTATCATTCATTATTTTGGATATAGTTCTTCCGGAATAGTTCATATGGCTTACTGTCACATAATCACTGCATTACTAGGACCCTTTAGCATAAACACTATAGTAGGTGATGGTGTCGTCAGCACCGATAATAGAATCTATATTTTGATGTTTAACAAAGGGTTTAAAGTTAGACATTATGTGTTTGATATGTTAGTTAAGTGTTCAGGTCACTTAACATGAAAAGTTCTAATGAGCCAAGAAGGTCGGAGATTAGACATCGGAAAGGCCTGGTGAGTCAAGAGAACCGGACACTAGGCAAGGAAGTCTTAGTGGATCAAAAGAACCAAACACCAGACAAAAGATCAGATAAGATCTAGTAGTGTACTTGATGGGTTAGCTAGACCAAACATCAAGTAAGAAAAGTCCTGGTGGGTCGATCAGACACTAAATAGAAGAAGAAGTTCTAACAGGTCAAATAGACTAGATGTTTGACAAGTAAGTAAGGTAAGTCCTGAAGAGACCTTTCAAATTCTGGAAGGCAGTGAGGATGCGTCCTAGTTGAGACAACCTTAGGCATTGATCTGATTGAAGAAACCAATGGAGGTTTCTAAGACGAGATCAAACAGTCCTAGCTGTCAAGATTGATTCATGCATAATTATTTATCTCTAATTCTATTTTGTAGGTCTATTATTGTTATTCTTGTTGTGCTAACTTTGTTTTGTAGAAAAGTAAAGTTTGGGTTGAACGAAGGGTTCGATCGATCAAATAGAGAGGTTCAGTCGATCAATCATAAGAAGATAAGCATAACCGGATTACGATCAAGTCCAAAATGGAAACATAGTCCAGTCAACTAATCAGAACGATCAGTCAACTGAACAAGTTTGGAAAGTACAAATTAGATATGCTAGGATTGAAATAGCAACATAAATTTTGGGGTCCAATCGCCTGGATAGGTGTTCAGTCGACCAGACAAGTGGATTTTGTAGGATCGATCAGATCAAATTGGAGCAAGCAAGGAAAGAAGAGGGACTAGTTACTTGACAAGAGATTTAGTCGACTGATCAGTTTCTAGTCGACCGGATGAAGCCTCTAAAAGAAGCCTTGGGATCTAAGGCTCAACACTTTTATCCAATTCTCTCAAAGCTCTCTCTTTCTCTGTTATTCTGTTTATGCAAGTACTTCTACTACTACGCCGAGAGGCTCTCCGACAACCTACAATGAAACTCCATTCTTAAATTGTTGGTATTCATTTTACTTGCATTTACATTATAAGGGATAGTAGTTTGTTACTATCGCCTTCATCTTTTGTATGCTTTCCTCCTTCTCCGAAAGATTTTCGGAGAGAAGAATATTAGTGATTTTCCCATTCGGTAACGGTCCAAGGGATTGTGGACTTTGGAGTAGCAGTCGCTAGACTATGAATCAAGTAACCGCTCATGTCTTTCTATTTTACTATTTCCGCAGCTTCTCTGTGTTTATTTTAGAAAAATTAAAGAGAATTTTTTTAACGTGCGATATTCACCCCCCCCCCCTCTATCGCTAAATCTGGTCCTATAATTGGTATCAGAGGAAGGTTGTCGATTTAGTTTAATCACTTTTTCAAGCTTTTTGAAAAAATGTCTCTTTCTTTTAAAATGTGCTTCTCTTTCTTACTAGAATAATTTTTGTTGCACTACTTACCCAAGATTGTGAAAAGTCTTGGAATTCTTTTTAAGTTTTTCTTTACAAGAATCGGATGGCTCAACAAGAAGGGTTCAATACCTCTCTCCCACCACTCTTGATCGAGTTGGAGACTTCAACAATGCTAAGGAACTTTGGGATAAGTTGGTCAATCTTCATGAGGGAATCAATGCTTCAAGGGTAACAAAAAATAATCTTAATTTAAATAAATTATCTAACAATAAAGTGCAGGATAACGAATCATCTTTGGAGAAGTCGGACGCGGAGGAACTAAACCAAATGAGCTTCACAACTTTGATGGCAAATGAAAAGGTGTCTGAACCTGAGTCCGCACCCAAGTCCGAACCTGAATCTGAGTCCTAGTGTGAATCAAGCCACAGATCTATGTCTGTTTCAAACGATCAAGAAGAAGTGGTTAACTCTCCCTTAGTTGATAAATTGTATAATATAATTGTTTGTTTAACTAGAAAGTTAGCTAAATTTGATAAATGGGTTAGATCCCTCCAAAAGGAGGTAAAAGTCCTTAAGGAGGAGATCAATCTAAACCCTTCAACTAACCAAGTTCAAGAAGGAACCCCAACTCAAGTCCTAAACCAAGTTCAAGAAGGAACCCCAACTCAAGTCCAAAAACTTGAGGAAGAGAATTCTCTCTTGAAAGGTCAAGTTAAAGAGTTTAAGAAATCATTGGAAAAGTTCACTTCAGGATCCAAGTACCTAAATATGATACTTGAAACTCAAAGGGTTATGTACAACAAATCAGACTCGGATACAAGTCTAACGCTCAACATAGAACCTACATGTCTTTAGTAAATAAAAATGTTAACAAAAAAGTTCAAGCATGAGTTTCAAAATCACTTTTAATCAACAAAATAGGAAATAACAAATTCTGGATTCCAAAAAAGCATGTTTACTATGTAGATAAACAATATCAAAATTGTGACCTAGGGGGAGGGGAAAATAAAAATATATCATTGATCTAGGGGGAGCATGTTTTTATTTTTGTCTGAATTGCATGTTTTCTTTATGCTTTAAAATACCATGTTTGCTTCATGTTTAGAATGGATAGATATGATAAATATAAGGAAAAAAGATAGTTTAATCTTGATCAATGGTATCAGAGAGGATTGAGATGATAGTAGGCTAAGGAAACTATGTTGAATGCATATCGAGGTTGAATTGTATGTGTTCTACCTTATACAATTGGCCTAGTGGATCTAGCTCAAGCTACCTTAGTCTAATCTAAACTAGTTAGACCAAGACTTAGTATTAAGTCCCTTGGGTGAGATGTTTTGAAAAAACTTTATTTTAACACGTGGTTACTTTAATGATGTCTTTTATGACTCACCATGGCCTAGAAGTTTATTCTGAAAGCACTTTCTTGGCGGACCCAAAGGTAAGTTTGAATTTAACATGAGATCAAACTACCTTAGACAAATCATGTTAATTAAAATTAATCATCTCTCAAAACTCATAAGGTTAATCATGTTTGAAAATCTAGAATGGGAGAGATGGAAATATAAGCATAAAAACTAGCAATGATAAGAATTTCATAGTTTCACATAACTTATGTAGGAACATAAAAGTTTAAATCAATGGATGCTGGAGTGGGTGCTTCAGACATATGACTAGGGATCATCAAAAAATCATCAAGTTAAAATTCAAGAACTTAGGATTAGTAGCCTTCGGAAATAATGAAAAACTTAAGGTAATTGGGTTAGGTAACATCAAACTTAAGTCTAACTTCATTATTCGTAAAGTTTTACTTGTTGATAATTTTGATTTCAATTTACTTAGTATTAGTCAATTGTGTGACGTTGGTTATGTAGTAGAACTTCACTCTAATGAATGCTTAATTAAAGGATTTGATATAACCTTAAAAGAAATTAGATAAAACAAAATCTACACAGTTAATCTACCTAGCTCCTCACTTAAGTGTCTTTTGACACAACAAGAGGAAAGTTGGTTGTGGCATAGGAGATCGGCCCACACTAGGATTGTATCAAAACAAAGTAAAAGTGAACTAGTTAAAGGATTACATAAATTAAGAAACCTTGAAAACAAAGTTTGTAATGTTTGTCAACAAGGAAAATAAACCAAATCTACACATAAACTAACTAATCAACATTAAACAAGTTCAATTCTTGAACTACTATACTTAGACTTGTTTGATATACATGGAATCAAATAATTAAATGGTAAACAATATTATCTAGTAATAATTGATGACTTCTCTAGGTTTACATGAGTAAAATTTCTAAAACATAAAGAAGAAACACTTGAACAATTTATTAACTTATTTAAATTAGTAAAAAATGAAAAAGATATAAAAATTAAAAGAATTGACCACAGAGGAGAATTCAAAAATCATAGGTTTAATAAATTTTGTCTAGATAATGGGTATCATTATGAATTTTCAAGTCCAAGAACACCTCAACAAAATAGAATTGTAGAAAGAAAAAATAGAACTTTATAAGAAGTCGCAAGAATAATACTAAATGAATATAATTTACCTAATTATCTATGGGCTGAAGCAATAATTACATCCTGTTGTATACAAAATAGAATTACAATCAATAAAATCAAAAATAAAACACCTTGTGAAATTTATTACAATAAAATTCCAATGTTAAAATATTTATGAGTTTTTGGATGTAAAGTTTCTATATTAAACACTAAGGATTATCTAGGAAAATTCACATCTAAGTCAAATGAAGGTATCTTTATTGGATATTCAACAACTAGTAGATTATATAGAGTATATAATAAAAACACATTAAAAGTTGAGGAAACAACAAATGTAATTTTTGATGAAGAAAACATTAAAAACTCTGAATTAAACTAAAATAAAGAAATGATTTTTGATAAACCAAGCAATGACTTAGGGGGAGACTTAGAAAATATAAGAAACAATTTAGATGAAGAAATACCAAATGAACAAAATGAACAACATGAACAAAATGAACAACAACAAGAAGAAAATCAAGTTATAAGAATACCTAGAACAAACACAAGTCACCCAACCAATCAAATTTTGGGGGATCCAAATCAAGGAGTTAGGAAAAGATCATATTATAGAAACATAAGTCGAATTGCACTAATATCCACACTTGAACCAAAAATTATAGATGAAGCATTACTTGATCCTGCCTGGGTGATAGCAATACAAGAAAAACTAGCTCAATTTGAAAGAAATCAAGTCTGAGACCTAGTACCTTCACCAAAAGATAAATCTATTATAGATACTAAGTGTGTTTTCCGAAACAAATTAGATGACAAAGGAAATGTTGTAAGAAATAAAGCTCGCTTAGTAGCAAGAGGATTTAGTCAAGTAGAAGGTCTAGACTATAATGAAACTTATGCACTAGTGGCTAGACTTGAATACATTAGAATATTGCTAGCCTATGTAGCATATAAAGGATTCAAGTTATATCAAATGGACCTTAAGTCTATCTTCTTAAATGGCTTCATCAAAGAAGAAGTATATGTAACTCAATCACTTGGATTTGAACACTTAGAATACCCTAATCATGTATTTAGACTTAAAAAGGCCTTATATGGCCTAAAACAAACTCCTAAGTTCTAGTACGAAAGACTATCAACATACTTATTATCCAAAAAAATTAAACAAGGACAAATTGATTTCACATTATTTGTTAAAACATTAGAAAATGATATTTTCATAGCCTAAGTATATGTAGATGATATAGTATTTGGAACAACCAACATTGAATTTTTAAAAGAATTTATAAGTCTAATGAAAAAAGAATTTTAAATGAGTCTAGTAGAAGAACTATCATTCTTTTTAGACCTACAAATAAAACAAACTAAGGAAGGAAATTATGTACATCAACACAAATATACCAAAGAATTAATCAAGAAATTTAGAATGAAAAATGATAAGGAAATAAAAACACCTATGACAACAAATATTATATTAGATAATGTCCTAGAAGGAAAGCCTATTGAACTTAAGTACTATAGAAGTGCAATAGGAAGTTTGCTTTGCCAACTGCTAGTAGACCTGACATACTATTTGTAGTAGGGATGTGTGCTAGATACTAAACCTGCGCTAAAGAATCACATTTAACAACTGTTAAAAGAATAATTAAATGCCTTAAAGAAACTTTAAATGTATGAATGTAGTACCCTAGGACTAACTATTTTGAACTTAAAGGCTATTCTGACTCAGTCTATGTTAGTTGTAAATTAGATAGAAAGAGTACAAGTGGTAGCTATCAATTTTTGGGACCATCACTAGTCAGCTAATTTAGAAGAAAGCAACATTGTGTTGCATTATCAATAACTGAGGTAGAATATATAGCTATGGGTGAATGTGTAACACAACTTTTATGGATGATGCATATTTAAAAGATTTTGAATTAAACTACAAAAATGACAAAACATTTATTGATAATATAAGTTCAATAAACTTAACCAAAAATCATGTGCATCATTTCAAGAACAAAACACATAGAAGTTAAACATCACTTTGTTAGGGATCATGTAACCAAAGGAAACATTGAACTCAACTATGTTGAGTCAAAATTAAACCTGGATGACATATTCACTAAAACTCTACCTGAGGTTGAGTTTAGCACTTTAAGAAGACAATTAAGAATGTGTTTAATAAAATAAGATTCTTATCTTTTATACTTGATATATTGTTATATTGTTATACTTGATATTTTATGCAAATGGAACTTAACGTAGATTTCATGAACCTATTGATCCAGACAGCCTTTGCATCTCACAAACACCTAGGATTAATATGTTTGTGTATTAAGCGATGTAGATGGGCATGAGATGTTAGAATCTACCCATAATTCCAGTGCATCAACATGAATTGAGGGGTTTAAACTTAAAATGATCACTATGGTGACTAATTCCATACTAAACTCAATAATCATTTCCATATCATTTGAGTGAAGGAAAAAGGAATTAGACATTTTGGTTAAGGATAATTTTAGATAAATTATTATTTTGAAATAACCTTATTTTGAAAAATTATTTTCAAAACATTTTTGAAAATTACATTATTTCTTTGGAAAATATTTTTGAAAATTAACTTCAAAAATATTCCTGAAAATTTCATTGGAAAAATATTATTCTTGAAAAATGCATTATTATCTTGAAAAATATTTTAAATGCATTATTGTCTTTGAAAAATGTAAACTTGTTTCAAATTTGCTTTGTAAATTATGCAATGATCCCTATTTTGATGTGTATCAAAGGGGGAGAGATAAGTGTAAAGTGAGTTGAGAGAAAACTTAGAAAGAACTAGAACTTAGATTGAAGTTTAGTTTAAGTTTGTTATCTCAAGTTTGATTGAACTTTCAACTTAAAACATGAACTTATTACTTACCATTTGTTTGCTAAAGTCTAAGTTGATAAATTTATCAAATTTTGTTTTAAAGGTTAAACTTTAAACTATAATCTAAGTTTAAGTTAGCAAATCATCTTGATTTAAGTTTAACTACTTTAAGTTAAAGTTAAGCTTTGTTAAAAAAAACATGTTTGATCCTGATTCAAGTTTAACTGCTTTGGATTAAGTTTTAAATTCTATAGAAAGCATGCTAAACTCTGTTAAAGAAAGGTGTATTTTTTCTCTAACTTTAAAATGTGTTGCCAAACATCAAAAAGGGAGATTGTTGGTGCACTTAGCACCGATAATCAAACTTGTATTTTGATGTTTAGTAAAGAGTTTAAAGTTAGATATTATGTGTTTGATATGTTAGTTAACTGTGCAGGTCACTTAATATGGAAAGTCCTAATGAGCCAAGAAAACTGGAGATTAGGCATCGGAAAGACCTGGTGGGTCAAAAGGGTTGGACACTAGGCAAGGGAGTCTTAGTGGATCAGAAGGACCAGATACCAGGCAGAAGACCAGATAAGCTAATCTGGTAGTGTACTTGATGGGTTAGTTAGACCAGACATCAAGTAAGAAAAGTCCTGGTAGGTCGATTGGACACTAAACAGAAGAAGAAGTCCAAATAGGTTAATTAGACCAAATGTTTGGCAGGTAAGTAAGGTAAGTTTTGAAGAGGTCATTCAGATTCTAAAAGGTAGTCAGGACACATCCCAGTTGAGACAACCTTAGGCATTGATCCGACTGAAGAAACCAACGGAGGTTTCTAAGTCGAGATCAAACAGTCCTAACTGTCAAGATCTATTCATGCATAATTATTTATCTCTAATTCTATTTTTAGGTCTATTATTGTTATTCTTGTTGTACTAACTTTATTTTGTAGAAAAGCAAAGTTTGGGTTGAACAAATGGTTCAGTCGATCAAACAGGGAAGTTCAGTCAACCGATCATAAGAAGATAAGCATAACCGGATTATGATCAAGTCCAAAATGAAAACATGGTCTAGTCGACTGATCAGAAGGATCAGTCAACTGAACAAGTTTGGAAAGTACAAATTGGATATGATAGGATCGAAATAGAAAAGGAAATTTTGGGGTCCAATCGCCTGGACAGGTGTTTAATCGACCGAAAAAGTGGATTTCGCAGGATCGATCAGATCAGATTGGAGCAAGCAAGAAAAGAAGAGGGACCAGTCACCTAATAAGAGATTCAATCGACTGGAAGGTTTCAGTCGACTGATCAATTTCTAGTCGATCGAATGAAGCCTATAAAAGAAGCCTCGGGATCCGAGGCTCAACACTTTTATCCAATTCTCTCAAAGCTCTCTCTTTCTCTGCTATTCTATTTATGCAAGTACTTCTACTACTATGCTGAGAGGTTCTCTGACAACCTACGAAGAAACTCCATTTTTAAGTATTTTTTTTACTTGTATTTACATTAAAAGGGATATTAGTTTATTATTATCTCCTTCATCTTTTGTATGCTTTCCTCCTTCTTCGAAAGCTTTTAGGAGAGGAGAATATAGTGATTTTCCCATTAGAAAATGGTCCAAGAGATCATGGGCCTTGGATTAGCAGTCGTTGGACTGTGAACTAAGTAACCGCATGTGTCTTTCTATTTTACTATTTTCGATGCTTTTCTGTGTTTGTTTTAGAAAAAGAAAAGAGAAGTTATTTACGCACACACCTCTATTGCTAAATCCGATTCTACAATAGGAGTCGACCGGATGAAGCCTATAAAAGAAGCCTCGGGATCTGAGGCTCAACACATTTTCCAATTCTCTCAAAGCTCTCTCTTTCTCTGCTATTCTATTCATGCAAGTACTACTACTACTACACCAAGAGGCTCTCCGACAGCCTACGACGAAACTCCATCCTTAAGTTGTCAGTATTTTTTTTACTTGCATTTACATTAAAGGGGATAGTAGTTTATTATTATCTCCTTCATCTTTTGTATGCTTTCCTCCTTCTCCGAAAGCTTTTCAGAGAGGAGAATATTAGTGATTTACCCATTCAAAAATGGTCCAAGAGATCATGGGCCTTGGAGTAGCAGTCGCGGGACTGTGAACCAAGTAACCGCCCTTGTCTTTCTATTTTACTATTTTTGATGCTTTTCTATGTTTGTTTTAGAAAAAGAAAAGAGTAGTTATTTAACACGTGATATTCACCCCCTTGTGAGGATAAGAAGGCGTGGGGTTTCCCTACTCTATCTCATCCGCAAACATCGTTCTGCATCCACCATCATCCAATTAAAGGGAGAATTTCTCCACTTTAGTGCCTAGTTTAGCTTAGCTTCATTTATGCTTGTAAAGTGTTTGGTTAAATTCCGTTTACATTGCTTTTATTACAATCAATATTTTATTTTTTTGATCGACTAAATATTTAATATCTCCATTTGCTCTCAAACTTTGTAGATTGAAGAAATTCGGTGTGGGGATCAATACTTACCCCTTTGCCGTGAATAACGACCTATTTTGGCCAAATTTCAATGTTTTGACTACCTTTTCAATTTTTCAAAAAATTTCATTTCATTTTTTGATTTTATTTTTACTAACCTTTACTCTTGTAGTGATCACAAAAATTCTAAAATTATTTAGGGCTTAATTTTCTTGTATCATGTATTTTGTCTTGTATGTTTTCTGTGTCTTTTGATCTTGTTTGCTAATATTTCAGGGTAATACCAAGAAACACTTGAATTTCAGAATGACCCAATGCTTAACATACCATAGATGTTCCAATAGGTCTAGCCAACTCCTTGGGGGCATTCCAAGACCTCAGTGCAGAATCTCATACCTCTAGTCAATCACAAACCTTAGTGCAAAAACTAGAAGATCTCGTGTAGCAATTTGCAACCAATAATCTCCAGTTCCAACAAAGAACTGAAGCATCATTACAAAATTGTCAGATGAATATGGATCAAATTGCATCATCTATCAGCCAACTACAAGCACATGACTCTAGTCAATTTCCCTTAGAGACCATTCCTAATGGTATCGACGTGCTTGAGGAGATGAATTGTAGATTTTGTGATAATCTTGTATTTGATTTTGATGCTCTATAGGACTCTTTTAATTTGTTGTGTTGTGATGATGAAGTTGTAGATGATGCCAATTTTGATTCAAGTGATGATGCATGCAAATGTCTGGATGGAAATATTATTGTTGCAGATGTTATTGTTAATGATGATGCATGCAAAATTGTTGATGAGAGTGTAGATGTTGCAAATATTGAGGACGGTGATATTGGTGTGTTGTCAACTAATATTGCTTATGATCTTGTTGTGGATGAAAGTACAAGGATTTTGCCCACATTTCTTTCTTCAGTTGTGCAACAACCTAATTTTGAATTAAAGCCTCTTCTTGATCATTTGAAGTATGCATGTTTGGAGAAGGATGAACAATTTTTAGTTATCATTTCTTAGAATCCTCAATCTGATCAGGAGAAGAAATTGTTGGGTGTTTTTAGGCAGCAAAACAAAACTATTGGATCGACACTTGCAAGTGTACCTGGAGTAGCAAGCAAAATGATGAGTTGATCCCCATGCGAGTGTTGAATAGTTGGAGGCCATCAAATTGGACATTCCCATTGGATATGATGTGTGATACCTCCTACTATGCAATAGGAGCGGCTTTTGCTCAGAGGATTAGGATAGAACTTTGCATCATTTATTATGCCTCAACTCTAAAATTCATGTTGAAGGAGGCCCTAACTTCCACTTCAATAATCAAGCTTCCGGAGTGTATATTCCAATTGAATCTCCTTCAATTGCTTGGAAGAACTATCAAAAGGAAAATGGTGGAGAAGGCAATGCTTCATGGTGCTATCTTCCTTACTTCACATGCATGTGGGATCCTACTACAAAAGAATGTGGATTTTATTTTTAATCAACCATGCAAGGTCTTGACTTTAATCACAATTATTCCACCTCTGGAATAGATGATACAACTGAACCATCTCTAACCACCTAGAAAAACCTTCAAGTAGACGATGATGGAGGGAGCGGGGCTTAACGACGCTGATCACACAAAGAAGGCCCTCATCTTCGCTCGTATTATTCTACTCCTGACTTGGTTGCTATTATTGAATTACCTTCAACCGCCAAGATCAAAGGGGAGTCCATTCTTTTCCTTTCTCTCTCTTTTTCCTATTTTCCTTTATCTTTTTGTTTGTGTGTTTGTTTTATTTGCTTTCTTGCTTTGCATTCTTGCTTTTCACTTTACTTAGTTTTGTTTGCATCTCCCTGTGTATTCTCTTGAATACTTTGAGAATCGTAAAAACTTTTTAATTTTGACTGTAGAGTTTTTAGATCATTTGATATAATTGAATGCTTTGCTTACATGTTGTCGTTAGTGTGATGATGGATTCTACTTTGATAGATTAAGTTTGATAGTAATATTTACCTTGTGAGGCTCTTAGCCAGCTTATTCTTTATCCTCTTGTATGTGAGTTGCACTCATGGTAATTGACACTCTAGAACTTGCTTTGCTTCTTTTTTGAGACTACATTATCATATTCATGCATGCATGTGATGAAGGCCCTCTCATTTGTTCACTTTGTGATTTCCCTTCTTGTTTAGTACTAGTTGAATATTTTTCTTAGCACCTTCATTATCCATTACATTTTTCTTGCCATACCTTTATTTGTTTATCCCTTGCCCTATCTTTAAGAGTTTTGATTGATGACATGATGAGTTACATTGTCTGAGATGGGCACATTTTAAGTGTGTGGGGGGGACGGGGGATGGAAATTGGAGCTAAGCGTGGAAGAAATAATAGAATAGAAGTGTCTAAATTGAAACATGGGCAGGCTATGTTAAGTGACACTATCGTGCCTCATTCTAGGAGTTTCAAAATAAGAAGAAGGTTTTTACAGATTCAAACACGGGCAGGCTATGTTGAGGATCACAGTCGGGCGAGATTTTGTAAGCCCCATTTAAAAGGATTTTAAAAAAAAACACGATTAGGGTGTGCTTGGCACCATGGCCAGGCCATAGCCCATAAAAAAGGAGAAAAAATAAAAGAAGAAGAAAAGAAGTCTTTCTTAGTTGGGTGAAAGGAAGTCGAGCATTAGAATGTGTGGGTGAGACTTTTATGCATGTTATGTGATTGTATTCATCATGTTCATCATTTCAAAACTCTCATGTTCTCTTTGGCTTCTCTTCTTGTCTTACACAATCCTTCATGTTTCTTTTGACTTCTTTTTGCCACATTATAACTCGAATAAGTCCTTCGATTTATGCATGTATATGTTTACAATAGTGTAGAGTAAAAAAATAAGCAAGCATATGGTAGTGCAATGTCATGAGTAACATTGAGCGGAAAACTCCACCTTGCAAATGTTTATGAGAACCAGAGCAAAACTACTTACCTTGTGAGGCTTTATCATTCTTAGTGTATTCAAGTTGATTGAAATCGCCATGCTTGTTGACTAGTGTAAGAATTGGATTCATGAATGTTTTGATCCTTGTAAATATGATGGTCCTAAGTAATTACCTTTTACGATCTTTGAAGTGTTGATTGGGGATTGATAGGGACATGAGTTTTGGTTATTTTCTAGTTTTGTTTATTTGCCCGAGACATGAAAAGAATAAAGTGTGGGGGTGTGATAATCAATGTTTTGACGCATTATTTTGTCTCTTATACTTGATGTTTTAATCCTCTTGTATGCTTAAATTTTAATTTGTATCGTATTTCACGAGCAAGGATTAATTTGGAGTTGCATCACAATTTTCCTACATTTAGAACATTATTTCTTAAGATTTAAACTTTATATTGTAGGGGATCGAAGGAGACGTCAACCAGATCTCCAGAAGCACATCACAATAGGGAACACAACTAGGTTGTGTCCCTTAACATGGCCTTAGTCGTGTCTCATCCTAGAGCACTCCACAAAGTCCAACATGGCCAGGCCATTCGTTTTGGCACAGCCGTCGTGCGGGCTGGGTTCACTTCGGTTCATTGGGAGTATAAAAGGCTTCATTCAGATCTAGAGCAAAGAGAGTTTCTTCCTCCTCCTCCTCTCCACCTCACACAAGCCACCAAGGAACCGCCAGCCACTCCATCTACAACCGCCAGCCATCCACTTCCTTCCTCATCCATCTGCAAGCCTATGTAGATCCATCTCCATCCATCAAAGAGAAGAGACGAAAGGGGTTTCCCTCCGTCATCTCCATCTCCGGTGATCGCCTCCATCATCCGACCTCACGAAGAGGAAAGGGGTTTCCCTCGCTCTTCATTGACCAGATTCGATCAACGGACATCTCAACTCGATGGAGCAGCAGCAACAAGATATGGTCGACCTTCTTCAGGCTTAGCGCGTAAGCTGGCAACCCCCTCCATCATCTAATTATATCTAGATTTGTTTGTTTAGGCTTGACTATTATCTACTCTATGTTTGGTAGTTTGACTCCTAGCTATGTTTGATTTGGATCATATGATGTTTTCACTACTTGTTATGGTTTGACTTATGAATGCTTATGTTTACTTATTATATCCTGTGAACCTCTCGATCTAATTGTGCAAAATATTTTTGAAAATATTTTTATCTTTAAAGTTATTTTCCTTAAAAAATATTTTTAGTGCTTTTGTAAAATATTTGAAAATTGTATTGACAATTATTTTGAAAGCATTATTTCTCCTTTGAAGAATATATTTGAGAATTTTCTTTGAAAAATATTTTTGAAAATTGCCTTTGAAAATTCTTTGAAAATAATTTATAAAATTCCTTTGAAAAGTATTTTGAAAGTTGATTTCAAGATATTTTTATTTCCTTTCAAAATTGCTTTGAAAATATTTTTTCCATTTAAAATAATTTTTGAATATTACTTTCAAAAATATTTTTAAAATACCTTGAAAAATTCCTTTGAAAATTTTTGAAAAATTATTCATGAAAATTATTTTGAGAATATTTTGAAAATATTTTTATACTTTGAAAAATGATTTTCAAAATAATTTTAAAAATGCCTTTGAAAATATTTTTAATATGTCTTCAGAAATTATTTTGAAAATTATTCTTGAAAATATTGTTGGCAGAATTTGAAAGTATTTTGCAAAATATTTTTGAAAAAGTGAATTAATGCTTTAGAAAATATTTTCACTTTTGAAAACACTTTGAAAATGACTTTTAAAATATCTTTGAAAATATTTTGACATTATTTCAAATTTTTCCTAAATAATTATTGCAATGATCCCTATTTTGATATGTGTCAAAGAGGGAGAGTTAGATTTAAAGTTGAGCTGAGAGAAAATCGACTTAGAAAAATTGAACCTTGGAAATGGAACTTAGATTTAGATTGAAGTTAAGTTTAAGTTAGTTATTACATGATTGTCAGACTTTAAATTTAAACCTCAACCTATTACTTGATATTTTTTCTATACTTTAAGTTGTTAAGTTATCAAGCCTATATTAAAATAACTAATAATAAATAAAGGAATAAACATAAAAGGATATATAGAATTTATTAGAAATTTATTATAAATTTTTGGAATTTAAAAATGAATTTTTAGATATTTTATAGGGATAAATTGTTTAGGCTTTGGGATAGAATATCCTAATTAAGTTAGGAGTTGATTGAATTTAAACTTAGGCTTTAATCATTAAACCTAGGTTTTAATTAAAACTTTCTCTCGTTGCCTTGACTCTCTCGCACGCACTCGCGGCGCTATGCGCCGGACCACAGTCACCTCTATCCCATGCCATGCGTCAAAGTCGCATCAGCCGCCTATCTCCCTGATCGCCGATCGTTGACCGGTCCCCTCCCCGTCGTGCGCGCGCCATTGACACGAGTCGGCATCGCGTGCCACTATTGTTGTAGCCCATCGCTAGTTGATTGGACACCTTCCTCCACCTTCCCGCATATACGACACATGCGCGACAGCCCTCTGTTCACTGACTATCATCACAGTTTTCCCCGTCCATGTCGCGAGAAGCCACAGCCACCCGGCTCTGCATGCCCAACCGTCGACGTTGCTCATTCATCCATGTGAGGAAGCCAACACCAGTAGCGTTTTCCCCCTCTCCTTCTTCAACATAGGCTGCGAGTAGAAGCCCTAGCCAACACGTCAACTGTCTACACCACAAATCGACCGTGTCTTCACTATCAAGCTCGCGCGCCACCACTAAGTCAACGTCGTTGGACATTGTGGTGCGTTGTTGCAGCCCCCACTGTCGGAACGCAACCCTTGTCGCTTTCGGCTATCAACCATTGACTTACGATTTTTCTCCGGCACTAGCCTCTATCGATTAAGGTAATTAATCAGTATTAACTAAAGTTAGAAAGTAATTAAATGATTAATTGGATTGTGATTAATCTAAATGATTTCTTTAGGATTGGCAAATTGGTTTCATAATAATACAGGGTTAATTAATTAACTAGGATTTATCATTAATGATTAACATATTAGTTAATTAGTTGATTGATTAAGTGATTACATAATAGTTAATCATTAATGAATAATTGATAAAGTTAATAGATTAATTAATTAGAGATTAATTGATGTAGGATTAATTAATAATTGATTAGTAATTTATGTAATTAGTTTAAGGCTAATTGAATTATTAATCGGATTGATAATTGAGTAGAGATCAATTAAGAGTTAAATGACTAATTAATTTGTAGTCAATAGAATTACTAATCGGATGGGTAGATTGATTGATTCGCATACTATAGCTTCTTAGATTTTTCTTCATATCCTCTACTTGTAGGATTTGAGGTCGAAGTAGACGAAGATGGTTATGACGTTCTACAAATAAAGGTAGGTAGTTCCTTCTTTGACTTCTATAGTTTCTTTGATCTTAGTTCATGAATTTGTATTTCATATGTAGTAGCTACTTACGTTACCTTGATTCCACTCTATATTATTTCTTGAGTTGACCTTTACTTGCTTGTAGTTGTTTTAGTCTATTTTGATATCTATGCAGTCTCATTTATTTTCATTCTTTAGTTGGTTATTATGTATGATATTACCAAACCATAGGGTAGTTATAGACTTATACTCGTGCATTTATACCGTAGTATAGTCATTTACTTAGGCTCGCGCCTATATATTAGTGATATTATATCATAGTATAGTTGTGAAATTATGACTAGATGACTAGTACTCTCTTGAGTGAGATTGTTATTGTTTTACTTGTTGCTGTTATACTTATATATATGTTGTTGTATTTGTATACATCTTGACTGCTCACGAGACCCATTTGTGGTAGCATGTTGTAGTGCGTAATCAGTAACTAGATAACTACCTTACCTTGTCTGCCCAAGAGACTCATTCGTGGTAGCATGTTGTTGCATGCAGACAGTGGTCATTCGTACACCTTGACTGCCTACGAGACTCATTCGTGGTAGCATGTTGTTACGTACAATCATTATCTAGATAGCTACGTGTACACTCTGTCTGCCCACCAAAACCATTCATGGTAGCATGTTGTTGCCTACAGACAAAGATCATCCAACTCCCTGACTGCCCACGAGAATCATTCATGGAAGCATGTTGTTGCTCGTAGTTAGAATTTGGTATGTGTAGGATCTTGATTGACTGTTATTATAGACTTCTTGTTATATTCTGTTGAGTAGATTAGTGACTGATTTTATTGGCACTGCTAATATCTGATAGTATGTGAGATCACTTGTGACCGTTTGATTTGACATCTCTAGTTGATCAGGTTAGTAAATGGTTATGTTAGTATTTTTGTTGCTTTTACTCTTACCATTGTAGTAGGTAAATTATTACTTGAGACTACTTGCTTTGACTCCTTATATTATGTAGTTCATGCACTATCTTTCTTATACCCATTGAGTACTTTGTACTCACTACCTCTTGCTTTTCTTTGACTTCCATGTTAGTAGATAGAGGGAAGGTTGTGTCAACTACCCTAGCGTCTTGATCCCACTTGATATCGAGTTTTGGTTTTTTTTTTCTTCGAGCTATATTGGTGTTTCTTTTCTGCTAGTATGTTGGGTTGTTTGTTCTTTCGTATCAAATCTTTCAGTTTTGTAAAATAGTAATATGTTGTTTACTTCATATAGTTTTGAATACGTACACATGAACATGCATACATGCATTAATATTTAGTAACTTAGTGATTTTTATATTGCATTGATATTTGTGTCAGCTTTAATGGGTTTTGTATTGATTATTTCTCGCATTGTCACTAGGGGTACCGTCCAGTCTTGCGAACAAGTATTCCCTCGAGGCGTGACAATTGTGATCTAAGCTTAAGTTAGTTAAACTTTTTCATTCAAGACTTGATTTATAAAAATTTTGATCTATGTTTAACTACTTTGAGTTAAGTTTAAATTTCTCTAAAAGCATGTTAAACTTTATTAGAGAAGATATATTTTCTCTAACTTTAAACTATGTTGCCAAACATCAATAAGGGAGAGATTGTTGGTGCATGCAGCATCGATAATTGAACTTGTATTTTGATGTTTGGTAAAGAGTTTAAAGTTATACATTATGTATTTGATATGAGAATTAAGTGTGTAGGTCACTTAAGATGGAAAATCCTAATGGGTCAGGAGGACCAGATATTAGGTATCAAAAGTCTTAGTGGGTCAGGAAGACCAGACACTTAGCGATGCAATTTTAGTGGATCAGAAGAACAAGACACTGAGCAAAAGACCAGATGAGTTGATCTAGCAGAACACTTGATGGGTTAGCTAGATCAGACATAAGTAAAGAAGGAAGTCCTGGCGGGTCGATCGGATACAAAGCAGAGAATGTCCAAACAGGTCAAGGATTAGATGTTTGGCGGATAAGTTAAGGTAAGTCCTTGAGAGACCTTTCAGAATGAAAGGCAGTGATAATGTGTCCCAATTGGGACAAAGCACTTAGGCGATGATTCGACCAAGAAATCTACTCGGAGTTCTAAGTCGAGATTAGACAGTCACACTATTAGAATAAATCATGCATACAAATAATTATTTCTATCTTTATTTTGCAAGATTATTGTTATTTCTATTGCACTAATTTTGTTTTACAGAGAAACAAAGTTTGAGTTGAATGAAGGGTTCAGTCGATCAAATAAGGAGGTTTAATCGATCAATCCCAAGAAGATAAGCACAACCGGGATCACGATCCAAGTCCAAATGGAAATAGAGGATCAGTCAACTGATTAGGAGGATCAGTTGACTAATCAAGCAGATTGCGCAGGGTTTGATCTGATAGGATCGGAGCAAGGAAAGTTTGGATTTAGTCGATAAGAAATCCCAAAAATCAAGTGTTGACTTGACGGGATCGTATCCGGATCAGTCGATCGAACGTGTTTATTAGACGACCAAACGAAGGCTATAAAAGAGGATCGAAACCTGAGGCTTAGTATCAATTCTCGATTCTTCATATACAACTCCTTCGTCTGTTTTGCTATTCGAGTAAGCTCAGCACATCTACTATGCCGAAACGATCTCCGACAACCTACTATGAAATCTACTCTTTCGTTGTCTATAAATTTACTTATTGCATTTCATTATATTAGGGTGTTAGTAGAATTGTTCTAACCCCTAAATCTTGTAAAGGTGTCTCTTCTTACCGAAAGTTTTTTGGAAGGAGAATTTTAGTGTATTGTTTAACTGAAAATGATCCAAGGGATCATAGGCCTTGGAGTAGTAGTTGCTAGACTATGAACCAAGTAAAATCGATGTGTCTCAATTTGTGTTTTATATTTTTGCTGCACTTTGATTAAGTTTTCAAAAAAGAAAAGACTGATTTTTTAAAAGCGCGATATTCACCCCCCCCCCCCCCTCATCACATTCTTGGTCCTA
>JBBUKS010000055.1:1395395-1406333 GCA_038050645.1 Hedychium gardnerianum | reverse complement strand
GTCAAAACTCTAAAATTGGTCTTTTAACCTTTTTTTATTTGTTTTAAATTTTTAGTAGTTTTCTTTTCTAAAAGTTAGTTTAGATTTTCTCTTATTTTTTAAGAATTAGGTTTCTTTTCTAAAACTTAGTTTAGATTTTATCTTTTTTTTAGGATTAGTTTTCTTTTACTTTTTCTTTTTCTGATATGACTTTTTCTTATTTCTTAGGCTATTTAAACAAAGGTTAGTGCTCTTATAAAAAAATGTTGAGTTTGGTTTTAATTTGAATAAAAATTATTTTTCGTTTAAACCTAGAGGCGGTTCCTCTTCGTTGGCGAATCTCTTTCTTCCTACGCTTTCTCTGCAATCTCTTTTCGAATATCGCATCCGGAGATTTCTCCCCTGCGCCACAGACTAACTCAGGGTTTTTGATGTGTGATAACAAGTTAAAGTTGGACTCGTGTTGTTTAACAAGTTGAACTAAATGTGTAAGTTAACTAACTTGACGGATCTAGAGGACCAAACACCAGGCAGAAGTTCAGTCAAGGAGGACCAAATGATTGGCGAGAAGTCAAACTGGGTCAGAGAGGACCAGACAACTAGTAAGAAGTTTAGTCAAGTCAGAGAGGACCAGACAATTGGCTGAAGTCCATATATGAAATTCTAGCAGGAAGGCCTAGTGGGTCGGAGATCGGACGTCGAGGAGGTTACTCGTCAAATGGTAAGTAAGGTAAGCACTGGAGGGAAGAGATCCAGTGAGGATGAGTCCCAATTGGGACTTAGGCATTGATCCAGGTTAGATTCAACTTGGAAGTCTAAGCTGAGATCAGACTAGACCTAGACAAGGTCTAAGTCATACTTGTCATGCATTAATAATATGTGCTAACTTTGTTGCTGTAGGTATTTTGTTCTAATGTATTTTGCAGGAGTTAGAACAAAAATAGCTTCGGATGAACAATGCTCAAAATCGTTGGAGGTGCCTCTATTGAATGGAGGTGCCTCGGATCCAGAGGCGCTGGAGGCGCCTCAGATGGATGGAGGCGCCTCGAGTGGATGGAGCTGCCTCGAGCACAGATAAGCAGCGAGGATGAGTTTTCTTTGGCTGTTGACACGTGGCGTTGATGGAGGTTCCCCAGACTACTTGGAGGTGCCCCGGAGAGGATAAACAACATTTTTCTTGAATCAAATCAGCCTCAATGGAGGCGCCTCGGATCAATGGAGGTGCCCCCATTGCAGCATAAAAGAAGGTCTTCGACTACAGCTACGGAATAACTTTCTACGCCTATTCCTCAATCGTTCTGCTGCGCCTTCTTGTTGCTACCATTGTGCTATGAAGCTACTACATCTAAGTGTTGTAGAAGGACATCTTCGATGTCAAAACCAAGATTTCATTATTGTTGGTAACTTTAATTGTACTGTTTTAATTCATTACTTGCATAAGTTGGTGTAGTGTTGTCACACCAACTTCATTCTTTGTATTCAGTTTCTTTATCCGAGGGTTTTTCGAAAGAGAAGTAGTGGATTGCTCAACGATATGATTCAGAGGGTCGTGGGCCTTGGAGTAGGAGTCGGCGAAGGCTCCGAACCAAGTAAAATCAATCATGTCAAATCTTCTTACATTTTCTTACGTCTTTATTATTTCCGTTGCACACTTGAAGGAGAAGAAATTTTTTAAAACACGTGATTCACCCCCCCCCCCCCCCTCTCATGTGTACTCGACCCTACACCTACATCTTGTAATGATTTCTCTCCTTATTGAAAATATTTGGAAGATGAATTTTAGTGAATTGCCAATACGAAATGATCCACGATATAGTAGGTCTTCGAGTAGTAGTCGCTAGATTATGACCAAGTAACCGCCCGAATTTTATTTCGTACTTTGTTTTTTTTTTGCGTATCTGTTTTGTTTTGTTAAAAAAAAAAGAAGTTTTCAATGAGCGATATTCACCCCCACCCCTCTCTATCACACGATTCGGTCCTATAATTGGTGTTAGAGCTTGGACGCTCTAAATTGATTTTACAACCTTCGAGTTTTTCAAAAACTTTATTATTTTGTTTAAAATTGTTTCTAGTATTTTTTTATTGCATTACTTATCCAAGACCCTGAAAAGTCTTGGAATTTTTAAGTTAATTGTTTGCAAGAATCGGATGGCTCAACAAGAAGGGTTCAATACCTCTCACCCACCACTCTTCGACGATAAAAGTTTCCAGTTTTGGAAAAAGTGGATGGAGTAATTTTTGAAGATAGAAATTGATACTTGGATTATCGGCAAGAAAGGATTTACCATGCTAGTTGACGAATTTGGAGAACTACTAGAAATGGAAAGGTGGACTTTTGATATCAAGAAGAAGGTCGGGCCACATACACTCTCCAATGTGGATTGACGGATGAAGAACTCAACCAAGTTAAATATTTTGAAAATGCTAAATGTCTCTAGGAAAAGTTGGTCGAGCTCCTCAAAGGAACTACAGACACTAAGGTAACAAAGAGCAATCACTATTTGAATAAATTATCTAGCATTAAGATGTAGGACAACGAATCATCTTCGAAAGAGTTTTGTATGAAAGATCGAAGCAAAAAGGCTTCATGACTCTAATGGCAAAGGAGGACATAGAAGGATCCAAGTTCGAGCCCAAGTTCGAGTCTGAGTCCGAATCAAGCAATGGATCTATATATGTTTCAGACAATCAAGAAGAAGAGGTAACCTCTCCCTTAGTTGATAAAATCTATAGTATAATTGTTTGCTTAACTAGAAAGTTAACTAAATTCGACGAACGGTTAAATCACTTCAAAAGGAGGTAAAAGTACTCCTTAAGGAGGAGATCAACCTAAGTTCTTCAATTAACCAAGTTCAAGAAGGAACCTCAACTCAAGTCCAAAAACTTGAGGAAAAGAATTCTCTCTTGAAAGGTCAAGCTGAAGAACTTAAGGTAACATTGAAAAAGTTAACTTCAGGCTCCAAGTACCTAAATATGATACTTAGAACTCAAAGAGCTGTGTACAACAAATCCGGACTCAGATTTAAGTCTAACACCCAACATAGAACTTACATGTCTTTAGTAAATAGAAATAGTAACAAAAAGGTTCAAGTATGGGTTCTAAAATCATATCTAATCAACAAAGTAGGAAATAACCAATTCTAGATTCCTAAAGATCATGTTTACTATGTAAAAAAATAATACTAAAGTAGTGATCCAGGGGGAGGGAAAAACAAACTTGTATCATTGATTTAGCCGGAGCATGTCTTTTTTTTATAATTTTTTTTGACTTGCATGTTTTCTTTATGCTTTAAATACCATGCTTACTTCAAGCTTAACTTAGAATGGATAGATAGGTCAAATATAGGAAAAAAAGATAGTTTATTCTTGATCAATGGTAACTCTAAAAGGAATCAGACAAAACATCTATACAATTAATCTACCTAGCTCCTCACTTAAATGTCTTTTGACACAACAAGAGAAAATTTGATTGTGGCATAGGAGACTGACCCATATTCATTTTAGGAATGTATCAAGACTAAGTAAATGTGAACTAGTTAAAGGGTTACCTAAATTAAGAAATCTGGAAAACAAAGTATATAATACTTGTCAACAAGGAAAACAAACCAAATCTACACATAAATTAACTAATCAACATTGAACAAGTTCAATTCTTGAACTACTACACTTAGACTTGTTTGATACATATGGAACCAAATCATTAAAAGGAAAGCAATATTGTTTAGTAATAATTGATGATTTTTCTAGATTTATATGGGTAAAATTTCTAAAACATAAAGATGAAACATTTGAACAATTTATTAATTTATGTAAATTATTAGAAAATAAAAAAGACATAAAAATTAAAAGAATTAGGAGTGACAATGGAGAAGAATTTGAAAATCATATGTTTAATAAATTTTATTTAGAAAATGGGTATCATCATGAGTTTTTAAGTCCAAGAACACCTCAACAAAATAGAATTGTAGAAAAGAAAAATAGAACATGACAAGAAGCAATAAGAAGTATGTTAAATGAATATAAATTACCTAATTAATTTTCGGCCGAAGCAATAAGTACCTCATGTTATATACAAAATAGAGTAACAATCAATAAAATCCAAAATAAAACACCTTATGAAATCTATTATAATAAAATTCCAACTTTAAAATATCTACGAGTTTTTGGGTGTAAAGTTCATATATTAAACACTAAGGATTATTTAGGAAAAAATCTCATCTAAGTCAAATGAAGGTATCTTTATTGGATATTCAATAACTAATAAAACATATAGAATATATAATAAAAGTACATTAAAAGTTGAGGAAACAACTTGATATGGGAGGTAATCAAGGGATGCCACGTGGCCGAGAAGTCAAGGAAAAGTCAACAACTCGACTAAGGTGGAATAGGCACAAGTCCGGCTCCTTGAAGCCCCGACTCTCCACGGTTCCCTAGCTCCTTGTAGCTCCGACTCCTTATAGCCCCAACTCTGGGTGAGTCCCAGCTCCTAGTGTGCTCCAACTCCATACAACCTCCGACTCTCAATGAGTCTCGGCTCCTAGCGAGCCCCAACTCCACACAACCTCCGACTCTCAATGAGTCCCGGCTCCTAGAGGGCCCCTAGCTCACCATGGTTTCCTGACTCTTCATGGTCCTTTGGTTCACAAATGGTTTCCTCTGCGTAACCTGGAGCTGATTAACGTCGTGCACGAAGAACGCGGGCAACATAGTCGTTACCTCATAAAGAACAAGGAAAACGTGGTCATTTACTTTGAGTAAATGGCTAATGAATGAGGTAACATAGAAAGAAACATGGAGCAGGTGGAAGACGTGGACCCCCACGCTGATGCAACCCTATAAAGGTTCGTCTGCCTTCCCATGCAAAGGTACGCGCACATACACCTTCACAAACCCTAAATACTGTTCATCTTCTCCACTTTACGAGCCCCTAACTTGAGCATTGGAGTGACTATGCCGGGGAACCTCCTGGTCGTCTCTCTAACCTCTCTTCTTTTTCCTACTCATACATAGGCATCGATGGATCTCTCTGGCAAACTCTCCTCATTGCTAGGCGACTAACGATCAAGTCAACATTAACGCCAACTCACCAGTGACTCACCCGTCGACGATCTTAGGCAGGATTACAACTAATGTGATTTTTGATGAAGATATAATATTAAAAGCTCTAAATTAAACCAAAAAAAGAAATATTTTTTGATAAACCAAGAAATGACTTAGGGGGAGACTTAGAAGATATAAGAAACAATCTAGATGAAGAAATACCAAGACAAAATGAACAACAAGAAGAAGAAAAAAAAATTTAAAAAACAAATTATAAGAATACCTAGGATAAACGCATGTCACCCAAATGAACAAATATTAGGGGACCCAAATCAAGGAATTAGAACAATATCATCTTATAGAAACATAAGTCAAATTGCACTAATATCCACACTTGAACCTAAAATTATAGATGAAGCAGTACTTGATCCTGACTGGGTGATAGCAATGCAAGAAGAACTAGCTCAATTTGAAAGAAACCAAGTTTGGGACCTAGTACCTTCAACAAAAGATAAATTTATAATAGATACAAAGTGGATATTTCAAAATAAATTAGATGACAAAGGAAATGTTATTAGAAATAAAGCCCGCTTAGTAGCTAGAGGGTTTAGTCAAGTAAAAGGCCTATACTATGATAAAACTTATGCACCAATCGCTAGACTTGAATCCATTAAAATGTTGCTAGCCTATGCAGCATATAAAGGATTCAAGCTATTAAATGAGCGTTAAGTTCGCTTTCTTAAATGGTTTCATCAAAGAAGAAATATATGTAAGTCAACCACCTGGATTTGAACACTTAAAATATCCAAATCATGTATTTAAATTTAAAAATGCCTTATATGGTCTAAAACAAGCTTCTATGGCCTGATACGAAAGACTATCAACATATTTAATATCCAAAACTTTTAACAAGGACAAATAGATTCAACATTATTCGTCAAAGTATTTGAAAAAGATATTTAAATAGCTCAAGTATATATAGATGATATAGTATTTGGATCAACCAATATTGTATTTTTAAAAGAATTTATAAGTCTAATAGAAAAAGAATTTGAAATGAGTTTAGAAGGAGAACTATCATTCTTTTTAGGTTTACAAATAAAACAAACTAAGGAATAAAATTATGTACATCAAAACAAATATACCGAAGAATTAATCAAAAAATTTGGAATGAAAAATGCTAAGGAAATAAAAGCACATATGACAATAAATATTATGTTAGATAATGATCCAGAAGGAAAGCCTATAGAACTAAAGTATTATAGAAGTGCAATAGGAAGTTTACTTTACCTAACTGCTAGCAGACCTGACATTCTACTTGCAGTAGGTATGTGCGCAAGATATCAATCTTGCGTTATAGAATCACATTTAACAGCTGTTAAAAGAATAATTAGATACCTTAAAGAAACTTTAAATGTAGAAATGTGGTATCCTAGAACTAACAGTTTTGAACTTATAGGCTATTCTGCTGGCTATAAATTATATTAAAAAAAGTACAAGTGATGACTATCAATTTTTAGGATGATCACTAGTCAGCTGGTTTAGTAGAAAGCAACACTGTGTTGCATTATCAACAACTAAGGCAGAATATATAACAATGGGTGAATGTGTAGCACAACTTTTATGAATGATGCATACATTAAAAGTTTTTGAATTAAACTACAAAAATGTCAAACATTTATTGATAATATAAGTTCAATAAACTTAACCAAAAATCCTATGCATCATTCAATAACTAAACACATAGAAGTTAAGCATCATTTTGTTAGGGATCATGTAGCCAAAGGAAACATTGAACTCAACTATGTTGAGTCAAAATCAAACCAGGCAGGCATATTTACTAAACCCACTACCTAAGACTGAATATAGCACTCTAAGAAGAAAATTAGGAATGTGTTTAGTAGAATAAGATCTTTTTATATACTTCTATACATGATATCTTACTTATATGTAAATAGAACTAGCCTAGGCTCTAACTTAGGAATC
The DNA here is from genome assembly GCA_038050645.1 of Hedychium gardnerianum. Classification (NCBI taxonomy): domain Eukaryota; kingdom Viridiplantae; phylum Streptophyta; class Magnoliopsida; order Zingiberales; family Zingiberaceae; genus Hedychium; species Hedychium gardnerianum. Next base: position 1,399,325 of record JBBUKS010000055.1, on the reverse strand, counting down.
GTGAACCTATAGATCTAGGCAGCTTTTGCATCTCACAAACACCTAGGATTAATATGTTTGTGTACTGAGCCACGTAGATGGGCGTGGGATGTTAGGATCTACCCCTAGTTTCAAATGTAGACAAGTGCATCGACATGAACCAAGGGATTTAAAATCAAAATAATCACTAAGGTAACTAACTCCAAACTAAACTCAATGACAAATTCAATATCACTTGAGTAAAGGAAAAAAGGGGTTAGAAATTTTGATTAAAGATAATTTTTAAATGATTTATTATTTTAAAATAAAATTACTTTGAAAATTGTTTTTCAAAATATTTTTTTTTGAAAATTGCATTATTTCCTTGGAAAAATATGTTTGTAAATTGCATTATTTCTTTTGCAAAAAATTTAGATATTATTTTATCAAAGAATATTCCTTGAAAAAATGCAATGATCCCTAGGTGTGTGTGAGAGATAAATTTAAAGTTGAGATGAGAGAAAAATAAACTTAGAAAGAAATTTGAACTAGAACTTAGACTTAGATTGAAGTTAAGTTTAAGTTAATTATCTTAAGTTTGATTAAACTTTCAACTTAAAGCATGAACTGATTACTTATCATTTTTGCTAAATATTAAGTTGTTAAAGTTAGCAAGTCTTGATCTAGTTTAACTTAAACTCTAACACTGTGATCTAAGTCTAAGTTAGCTAATATGTTTGATTCAATTATTGATTTAAGTTTAATTGCTTTGAGCTAAAGTTAAGTTTTGTTAAAAAATCATATTAAACTTTGGTTAAAGAAAGGTATATTTTTACTAACTTTAAATTGTGTTGCAAAACATCAAAAAGGGGGAGATTGTTGGTGTAGGCAACACCGATAATCGAACTTGTATTTTGATGTCTAGCAAATGGTTTAAAGTTAGCCATTATGTATTTGATATGTGAGTTAAGTGTGCAGGTCACTTAACATGGAAAGACCTAATGGGTTAGGAAGATCAAACATTAGGCATCGGAAAGACCTAGTTGGTTAGGAGGACCAGACACTAAGCAAAGGAGTGTTAGTGGATCAGAAGGACCAGACACCAAGTAGAAAATCTCATGAGTTGATCTGGAGGAACACTTGATGGGTCAACAGGATTGGACATCAAGTAAGGAAAGAACTGGTGGGTCGATTAGACACTAAGCAGCAGAAGAAGTTCAACTAGACTAGATGTTTGGCAGGTAAATAAGGTATGTCCTAGAGAGACCTTTCATCTTGGAAGGCAGTGATGACGTGTCTCAGTTGGGACAATCTTAGGTGTTGATTTCATTGAAGAAACTAATAGAGGTTTCTAATTCGAGATCAGACAATCTTGACTGTCAGCTTGATTCATGCATATTTTTATCTGCTTCTAATTCTGTTTTACAAAATTACTATTATGTATATTGTGCTAACTTTGTTTTGTAGAAAAATAGAGACTTTGATTGACCAAAGGGTTCGGTCGACCGAATAGGGTGGTTCAATCGACCAATTTGAGTAGATAAGCACAGACTAGATTCGCATCCAAGCAATGAAGAAAATTAAGGTTCAATCAACTAATCCAGAGGATCATTCTACCAAACACATATGGAAAGTGCAAATAAGATGAGATCAGATCAAATAGTAAAAGAAGTTTTGGAATCTAGTAAACTGATCGGGGATCAGTCGACCGGACAAGCGGATTATGTGAGATTGATCTAATCAAATCAAAGCAAGCAAGGAAAGATAAGGGTCTAGTCAAATGATAGGACGTTCAGTCGATCGAATATCTAGTCGACTGAATGGGTATTAAGTTGACCAGGTGAAGGCTATAAAAGAAGCCTTGGGATTCAAGACTTCACCAATAATTCATCTCTCAATGATCTCTCTGTTGGTGCAAGCAAGTGTTGTTGACACGTCGATGTTCTGCATCTTCTCGTTATCGGTATATTTTGTTGGTGTAGAGAGCACCAAATAATCAAACCTATATTTTGATGATTGATAATGATTCAAAGTTAAGGTTAATTGTGATCTAATGAAATTGTTCAAGTGTGTAGGTAGCTCAACCTGGAAAGTCCTAGTTGTTCAAGTTGACTGAATACTAGGCAAGTAAAACCCTTGTAGGTCAGTTAGACCAGAGACTTGGTAGATCTAGGACACCAGGCAAAAAACTAGACGGGTCAGGGAACCAGATGTCTAGCAAGTCATTGGGTTAGCGAGGATATGACATCGAAGGAAGACTTAGGGTCAAGGATCAGATGCCGAGCAAAAGTCCAAACAGGTCTAGATGACCAGATGTTTGTCATGAGATAAATTCTCCTAGAGTCGAGTGGTTCTTCCGAAATGAAGAACGGATAAGGATGAGTCCCATTTGTTGGACAGCGTTAGGCGTTGATGCGACCAAAGGATTCACTTGAATTTCGAAATCAAGATTGGAGAATCAGGCAACTGTCAAACTCAAACTCAATTACAATTTCATATTACTATTTTTTGTGCTAACAATATTTTGAAGGTATCGGTAGATTGATAAGCTGGATCGGTAAACCAAACATGTTTGGTAGATCGATCAACTAGATTAGTAGATCAAAAATGATGTGTCAACCAAGTCCTTCAGTGTGCTGACGTGGCATCCAACGTGGATTGGCTGAGTCCCGGATTGTTGATGTGGCACAAGATAAGGACAACCTAGATGATGTGGCAAAAGGATAAGAGTTGAATAGATGACATGGCATGAAGATAGGTTAAGAATAAAGTCCGAGTCACTGATGTGGTAGAAGACCGTCATAGATATGCTGACATGGTGGAACAATAATGGCAAAGGCATGATCGGTAGACCGATAGATCGGATTTGATTTCTACACCCTCAATATATTAATCAAGCTAATCGATGGACCAATCAAGGCCTATAAAATAAGGCCTCATGTCGAGGCTCAAAAATCAATCTTCAAGTGCTCCAACTCTTGCCTTGCTCTGAAACACTAATGACACGACGATCTGCTATTTTGACACCAGTGCTCAAATCCAGAACCTCTTGCTGTTGGTATAATTATTATTTTTGTAATCATCTTTTTGTACTTGGTTTTTGAAAAGGAACGATAAACTTGTTACCATTCCTAATTTTTGTAAAGAAGAACCTTGAGAAAGAGAACATTAGTGGATTGCTCATCGGAAGCGGTTAAAGACCACGGGCCTTGGACTAGCATCTACTAGGTTATGAACCAAGTAAAAAAGAAAAGGTGTACTTTTTGTGTTTATTCTGCTACTAACTTTGAAAAAACCAAAAAGGATTTCGAAAAAGGGGAGTTAGGGACACACGCTATTCACCTCCAGTGCTTTTCTCGATCTTACAATTGATATCAAAGTAGGGACGCTCTGAATTGGTGCAACCACCGTTTGAGCAAAATGTTTTCACTTTATTCTTTTTTCATTTTTTTTTCTCTCTCTCATGCACTACTAATCTAAGACCAACTCTTGGTACATTCTTCTCATGTTTTTCTATGCAAGATTTTTTTTTCTTCATGACCCATCAAGAAGGATACAATACGGCCTGACCACCTCTCTTCTCTAGCAAAGATTTCAACTATTGGAAGGGCCAGATAGAGTACCACTTAAAGACCCAAGTCGAGACGTGGATTGTAATCTAAACCAGATTCATGCTCCCCACCAATGAAGAAGGAGTATCATTAGAATGCGACAAGTGGGACAACATAATGAAGAAGAAGATCGAGGTTGACGCTAAAGCTACTCAAACCCTCTAGTGCGGCTTAACCAAGGAAGAACTCAACCAAGTCAGACTCTTCATCAGCGTAAAGGATCTATGAGATAAGTTAATCGAACTACACAAAGGGACCTTCGACACCAAAGTATCAAGGGTGATTGATGTGTGTAAATTATGCATGTTTCTAAGCATTGTTTAGCATACACTTTGTAGTATTTCATGAGCATATTTTGCAT
>JBBUKS010000055.1:1370744-1395295 GCA_038050645.1 Hedychium gardnerianum | reverse complement strand
CCCCCGGAGATCATGCCAACTTTTCTTAGAGCGGCATTGCTATGATTTTCCTCTTGGCGAGTCTAGGGTGGTGTCGGACCCTCATTTGAAACAATTTGCTTGTCATATCGCTACGAAGGAGGATTTGGCTCTCTGGTATTAGGAGGGCCTAATGTTATTGGCCCACTCGGCTGATCTATAGTGAGGTGAGGCGGTCAGCCCTGCTCTGCAACTAAACATAGCTCCTGAGCATACTGGTAGCAGTTTTGAGTGGAGTGGGACTGAGACTTATGGTAGGAGCAGAAGATAGGCGTGTGGATATGTCACAGGGGCGATGTGAATGAAGTCCGAGCGACTTCTACATGCCACACCACTTTCTCCTCGCGAGGGGGAGAATTCAGCTACCGCTCTCTCCGTCGCATGGGCGGTGGAGGAGCATGGTGCTCCGCTTGATAAGAGAGGGGGGAGCGCCAACCTCCTTCTTCCAAGCGATCTAGGCCTCCTCCACATTGACATTATTTTCCTCTCGACCCAATAGATTGTCGAAGTCTTTGGGCGGCTTTCTCACCAAAGCGTGGAAGAAATCCCCGTCAATGAGTCCCTGGGAGAAGGTACTCACCAATATCTATGTAGTGACAGAGGGAACATCTTGAGCAACTTGGTTGAACCGTCGAATATACGACTTTAGTGTTTCCTTCGCCCCTTGTTTGAGGGTGAACAAGTTGATTGTCGTTTTGTGATACCTTCGGCTGCTAGCAAAATGATGGAGGAAGACGATCCTAAGGTCCTTGAAACAAGAGATGGAATCAATTGAAAGTCGGTTGAACCATCTTTGTGTTGATCCCAACAACATCGTTATAAAGATTCGGCACTTGACCCTGTCGGTGTACTGGTGAAGCAAAATGACATTTTCGAACCGGACAAGATGGTCCTCAAGGTCAGTGTTTCCTCCATATTCTCCAACTTGCGGGGTCGAAAACACCTAGGCAGTTTATCATTTAGAATTTGTTGGGAAAAGGGAGTCGTCGGCCGATCAAATGACCGGTCGGCAATGAGGGCTTTGCCTCACTTTGGGTCTCTCAAGAGCGTGTCTCCGATGGGAGACGTCTGCGATAATTCAAGCTTCCCTGGCTCTACTCCGAGCATCCTGAGCAAAGCTCTAGGGAATTTCACTGTCGATAATGGATCACGCTTTTGATCTGTGATTTGTCACCCCTCTTCAGAAGCGACACATACTTTCGAAGGAGAAGGATTCGTTGCCTGCTGTTTTTGCGCCAGTGCTTGCGCTTTGGTCATTACCAGTAAGTCAAGGTCTTCCTGTGACAGAGTAACAGTCATAAATCTCCCAATATCATCCATTTTACGCTTCAGATTAGGCTTGTGTTCCCACAAACGACATCAAATTTGATTCTGTTTGAAGTCGGTGAAGACTGGAACACCGGGGAGCTGGCTAGGAGATTGACCGACGGAAGACTTTGGTGGGGAAGAACCTGCACCACCCGAGAATACCAAAGGGGGAGGAGCATTAGTAGACAGGCCAGGAGATCCCGGCGCAGCCACTTCGACACTCAAGTCAAATTTCAACGGAGGAAAAATATAGCAGATGAACAGTAGAGTGTTTTCTGAAGTTTTTGTGATAGAAAGCATACTTGCGCCCGCGAGAGAGGGGACCTTTATAATATTGATATTTTTCCACATTTAATTGAGTGACGTCAGGGCATTGGAGCTGTCTTTTCAAGAGAATGTAGGATGTCAGGATTTTTGTTAGTACAATACAATCTTATCCTCATACCCTATTTTTGCATAATCATACTGCCACGTATGTTGTTACCAACACTGTACACTCATTAATAAGGTCATACCTTTCTGTATTCATATGTTTATACTATCACGTATGGTTGCCCATACTGTGTATTTGTTAGCCGAGGTCCTACTTTCTTGGAGAGTATTATAGATATAAGGTGTGAGGATCAAAATTTTCTGCCTGCACCAATTTAACGAGAGGCAGAGCCCAGGGGTCAAGGTTTACCAACCGCGATGACCTATTGGGGGACCGAGCCCTGGGATCGAGTTTTACCGATCGTAGGAATTAGTGGGGAACGAAGCCCCGGAGTCGAGTTTTATCGACCGTAATGACCTCAGTAATAGGAGCTACTCGTTTGACTACCAATCCGCGATTAAGGTCAAATTAGGACCAAGGACCTCCACATCTATCAAGTTATTGACCCTTTGACTCCACATGGGCGTCATCTAAATCCATCGCATCACTTGGTATAGAAGATGGAAGGCGCTAGCTACAATCTTGGGATTGAGGTTGATAAGTCCTTGAACGCCACAAGGGGATGCATTGATAAGTTCTAGTTTAATGAAGAACCAACCAGTGAGTCTCACCCTGCTTTAAATTGAAACAAGCAAAAAGATACATGTGTGGCTGTCATCCCCTTTATTTATAGCTATAGAGTGACCTAAAAACCTTACAAGGCCAAAAGAAAACTCATTTAGTAAAAGTTTATGTAGGCTACTTAGTCTTTTTGAGCTTATGGCATCATTTCAACCCAAATAAGAGTAGAAATTGCGCCTACATATCAAACATATACCTACTACATAGACATGAGACTTAAGAGGTCAATTAGGTCCATCTAAGGCTTGAATTAGGTTGACTAAGCCGCATGACTTGCTCTTGATCAAACCTTCTTCAATTGTAGCTTTGATCTTCACATCTTCAATTAACACATTAAGTGTTTCCTTAATGTAGGCACTCATATTGTACTCACCTAGTAAGTCAAGCTTGTAGGCATTATCATTGATTCGAGCAATGACTTGAAATTGACCATCTCCTCGTGGATGCAACTTAGTACGACGTTTAGCAAGGAATCTTTCCTTCCTCATGTAAACCCAAACCCAATCTCCGGGTTCAAAATCACTTTATTTCGTCCATTGTTGGCTTGCGTAGCATATTATTCAGTCATCTTTTCAATTTACAGCTGAACTTCTTTATGCATTTGCCTCACAAACTCAACTTTTCTTGTACCATCTAAACTAGCACGTTCAGAGATAGACAAAGGTGACAAATTCAAAGGAGTTAAAGGGTTAAATGCATATACCACTTCAAAAGGTGAAAAATTAATAGTAGATTGCACATATCTATTATAAGCAAATTCAACATATGGTAAACAATCTTTCCAACCTTTTAAATTCTTTTGAATGATAGCTCTCAATAAAATAGACAAAGTTTGATTTACTACCTCTGTTTGTCCATCTATTTATGGATGACAAATTGTAGAAAACAAAAATTTTGTGCTCAACTTTTCCCATAATGTTTTCCAAAAGTAGCTTAGAAACTTTGCATCACTATCAGAAACTATGCTCCTCGGCACTCCATGAAGTCGCGCAATGTCCCTAAAGAATAAATTAGCAATATGGTTAGCATCATCTATTTTCCTTCAAGGAATAAAATGAGTCATTTTACAAAATTTGTCCACAACCACAAAAATAGAATTCATACCTCGTTTTAGACCTAAGTAATCCTACAACAAAGTCCATGGAAATATCAACTTAAGGTTCACTACGAATTGATAAAGGTGTATACAATCTATGAGGTAAAGATCTAGATTTTGCTTGCCTACATGTGATAAACTTCTCACAAAACTTGACTTTATCTCGTTTCATGTGAGGCCAAAAGAAATGATCAACCAAAACTTCTAGAGTTTTTCTTTCTCCAAAATGTCTCATTAGTCTCCCATCATGAGTCTCTTGGACTAATAGTTCCCTCAATGAACAATTAGGCACACACAACCTATTCACCCTAAAAAGAAATCTCTCATGCATATAAAACTTCCCAAATGTAGCATGTTCACAAACTTCAAACACATTTCCAAAGTTAGGATCATTAGAATATAGATCTTTAATGTATTCAAATGATAACAATCTAGTGTTCAAAGTATAAATCAAGATATACCTTCCAGACAAAGCATATGCAACAATATTTTCCATACTTTGTTTATACTTGATCACATAAGGGAATGATTCAATGAACTCCACCCATTTTGCATGACATCTATTCAACTTACTTTGGCTCTTCAAATGCTTCAATGCTTCAGGATAAGTGTGAATGACAAACTCTTTGGTCCACAAGTAATGCTACCAAGTCTCTAAAGCCCTCACCAATGCATACATCTCCTTGTCATAAGTTGGATAGTTCAAAGCAGCTCTGCTGAGTTTCTCACTAAAATAAGCAAGGGGTCGACCTTCTTGTATTAGCACAGTTCCAATACCTATTCCTGATGCATCACGCTCAATTTAAAAAGTTTTAGTGAAGTTAGGTCTTGCAAGTAATGATGCAAAACTTAGTTTCTCCTTAAGTAAGTTGAAAGCTAAATCTTGTTCACTATCCCAACGAAACCCGACATTCTTTTTAACAACTTCAGTCAAAGTGCACTAAAGTACTAAAATTCTTAACAAACCTTCTATAGAAACTTGCTAACCCATGAAAGCTATGTATGTCAGTTATGGTTTTTTGTGTTGGTCATTCGCGATTAGCCTTAACCTTCTCTTCATCAACTGTTATTCGCTTAGCACTAACAATATAACCAAGAAACTCAATCTGACTAGTGTAAAAAGAATAATTTTGAAGGTTAGCATACAATTTTCATTTCACAAAACAAGTATAACTTTTTGTAAATGATTGAGATGTTCATCTAAATTTTTGCTATAAATCAAGATGTCATTAAAATATACTACAACAAAGTTCCCAACATGAGCACGCAAAGTATGATTCATTAATCTCATGAAAGTACTAGATGCATTAATTAGCTCAAATGGCATATGACTAACCATTCATACAAATCATATCTAGTCTTAAAAGTAGTTTTCCATTCATCTCCGCACGCATGCCAATTTGATGATAACCAGACTTCAAATCAATTTTAGAGAAAATACAAGAACCATGTAGTTCATCTAGCATATCACCTAATCTAGGAATAGGATGACAATACTTTACCGTAATCTTGTTGATAGCTCTGCAATCAACACACATTCTCCAAGTTTCATCCTTCTTAAGCACAAGCAAAACAAGAGTTGCACAAGGACTCAAACTTTCTCGAACATACCCTTTTCTCATCAACTCTTCAACCTGCTTTTGAAGCTTCTTTATCTCCGTGGGATTGCTCTTATAGGCCGGTCAATTAGGAATTGTTGCTTTTGGGATGAAATCAATTTGGTGCTCTATTCCCCTAAGTGGTGGCAATCCACATGAACCTCATCAGGAAATACATCATCAAATTTCTGCAAAAGAAATTTAACAACACGTCACAGGAGGGTTAAGATTGTTAGTGTTGAAATAAGTCTCCTTGTACAAAAGTACAATCATTGGATGTTGAGAATAAAAAACTCTCTTAACCTCTCTTTCTTTTGCATAAAAGCTCCCCTTTTTACTCTCTTACTCTTGATTTTTTTTTTCTTTTTTCATTCTTTTTTCACTCCTCTCATCCTCATTTTTTTATTTTCTCACACTCCTTTTCTTTTCCATTCTTTTTTCTTTTCTCTCACAATCATTTCTTTTTTCACTCGTATTTTTTATCCTCAATTGATCTTCGTATACTTGCTTAGGAGTTAATGGTACAAGAGTTACAAGTTTACCATGCATCATAAAAGACTTTATTTTTGAATCCATCATGCATGACCTTCCTATCAAATTGTCATGGTCTACTTAAAAGCAAATGACTTGCATGCATTGGCACTACATCACAAAAAACCTCATCATGATACATACCAATGGAAAATGAAATCAACACTTGCTTATTCACCTTAACTTCCCCGCAATCATTCAATTATTGTAGTTTATAAGGTCTAGGATGTTTAGTGGTAGGTAAGCATAATTTCTCAACCAAAATAGTATTAGCTACATTAGTGCAACTTCCCCTATCTATAATCATACTACATACCTTATCTTTGATGTGGCAATGGGTATGAAATATGTTGTCTCATTGTTCTTTATCCTCTTCCTTCACTTGCACATTTAGAGCACGCCAAGTGACAAGGGTTTCACCTTCAACGAGATACTCTTCTACATCACTTTCCATCAATGGTGGCAAGACACTATCATATTCGGCGGACTCACTCTCAGTTTCAATATCACCATTTTCTTTCAAAATCATAATTTTTTTTTTTGAACATTGTGATGCAATATGTCCCCTTCCCAAGCACTTAAAATATTTAATATCTCTATTTCTCGAATATTGGATAAGTTCTTTACCTTTGGCCAAAGTAAAACTTGCATCATTATTTTTAGAAAACATGGTCTTACTCTTAGATGCAACTTTATTATCTATTTTGTTCCAACTAGATTTCCAAGTAGATGAATTCGAACTCTGTCCATGCTTGGTTGGACTCTTCCTTTTGAGTTACCTTTCAACTTTCATGGACATATGCACCAAATCCTCAAGCTTTACATAATGTTGCAACTCCACTACATTTGCAATTTCTTGATTAAGCCTTGTAAAAGTCATGTCATTGTTGCTTCTCAATCCTCCGCCACATTGGCTCGAATCATGACAATCTCCATCTCTTTGTGGTATTCCTCCACACTCTTGGACCATTGGGGTTAGACTTTGTAGTCGTTGATACAAATCTCGATAGTAATGTGATGGAATGAATCTTTGTCTCATAATGGATTTCATCTCCTCCCAAGTGCCAACGGGGTCTCTCTTGGTTTCTTCCTCTATTTAGAATAATTTGATCCCACCAAATAATAGCATAATCAATAAACTCAACAACAGCAAGTTTACTTTCTTCTCTTCAGAGTAGTTGTGACAATCAAACATTAATTTCACATTCTTTTCTCATTCTAAATATGCTTCTGGATCACTTTTTCCTAAAAAAGAAGGAATCTTCATATTAATGTTTTCTAAGTTCCTATCAACATAATCATTCATTCTTCCTCTTCGACCGTCAATTCTAGCATGACCAGATCTGCCACTAGAAGCTCTATCATCTATGTCCTCAGAAAAATATCTTCATCATCATTGTCGTCACGGTCATGTTGCCTAGCCCTTTGTGTAGAAACTCTACCAACTTAACCCCTTTGCAATCCAGTAATTACAACATCTTGTCTCTCCAATCTATTTAAGATTTGACTAAATTTGATTTCCATGCTCTCCAAGTATTGTCTCAAGGCACGTTGTTCAATTGATTCTCTAGGTTTTGCTTCCTCTCCACTTGTTGCTATTAAAATAATCGGTTGTCACTCAATCACTCAACTCACTAAGGTTAGCTTTTTAAAGAACTTAAAATTGAGGTAATTCCTTGTAAGCATTCGTTGACTAATTGAAAATTTTTAAGGGCAAGGAATAATAATTAGGATAAAAGATAGGAATTGACAGAAGAATGCAACTTAGCAGAATTGATAAACTTAAATTGAATGCGGAAAAGAAAATTGCCAAAATTAAATTTAGGCAAAATTTATGAGAATGCAGAATTGAAAGATAAAGATAGAAAGAAGTGTTGAACAAAAATTTATCAGAATTTAATCTAGGCAGGTGTCATAATTGAATCTAGGTAGAATGTAAAAGAAAATACAGAATTAAAAATAAGATATTTGAAATAAATGTTGAAAGAAAATTCGCCATAATTGAATCTAGGCAGAATGTAAAAGGAAATACAAAATTGAAAGATAAAGACTTAAAATAAGTGCTGAAAAAGATATTTGCCAGAATCTAATCTAGGCAAAATGAAAAAAAAGTGAAATTGAAAGATAATGAGTCATAGAAGAAAATTTCTTCTAAATTTCGGCCTCTTCTTCTATTTTTTTTCTTTTCTCTTTTTATGGCCGAAAATCATGATTTTTTTCTCTTTTTTTTAATAGCAACAAGACAAATAAAACTTGCTAAGATTGGAATGATAACAATAAGTATCAAAGATGAATAAAATAGATGAAGATTCAAGCACATAAAGAAAAAGATAATCAAATCGATTTAAAAAGATCAAAGTTCTGATATCAATTGATGTGAACCCAAAGAGAAGAATGCCTCATAGAACCTATAAAAAATTGAAGAAAAAAAAAAGAAAAGTTTAAATTGATAAGATAGATGAAAAGAACTTTGACCCAATACTTAAGAAAGCATGAACCTTAGTATAGAAGATAGAAGCCGTCACAACCTTGAGATTGAGGTTGATAAGTTTTTGAACGCCACAAGGGGATGTCTTGATAAATTCTAGTTTAATAAAAAACCAACAAGTGAGAGCCTAACCATGCTTTAGATTGAAACAAGCCAAAAGATACACGTATGACCGCCACCCCCTTTATTTATAGTTATAGGGTGACCTTAAAACCCCTAAAAGGCCAAAAGAAAATTCATTTAGTAAAGACATATATAGATTACTTAGCCATTTTAAATTTATGACATCATTATAATCCAAATAAAAGCAGAAATTGAGCTACATATCAAACATATTCTTACTACATAGACATTAGACTTAAGTGACTAATTAAGTCCATTTAAAACTTGAATTAGGTTGACTAAATTGTATGACTTGCTCTTAGTCAAACTTTTTTCAATTGTAGTTTTGGCATTCACATCTTCGATTAACATATTAAGTATTTTCTTTATCTTTTTAGTCTTAGTCCTTATAATTAGGCCTCCATTAATACATAAGGGATCATCATTAATATCTAAAATGAATTATTCCCTTTTTTTATAACCTTAGTTTGATCCAAATCATTAATTTGTTGGGCACCTATTCTCTTCTTTTGACTCTGAGACTATGAGGAGCAGTTCATGTACCTTCCTGTATCGAATAAGGTAAACAATCGATATGAGCTTGGTTTGTTTATACAGAGCACAAGCTTGCCGTGAAATTCTTTTCCCGAAGACCAATTTTCGGTCTCCCTTTCTGATTGATTTTTCCTTTGACTTTGATCAGTTTATTCGAATAGATCAATTTTTAACCAACAATTGAACGAACTCATTTTAAATGGTTGAACCATTGTGCCGCCGATACTGCCAATATCTTAATTAAAAGAAAGAAAATTACCGGTCATGCCAAAGCAAAATTTTATTTGATTCAAGAATTTCAGTAGAGGAACGAATTACGTTTTCACGAAATGTAAATAAGCACAAGGGCATTCAATGCAGTTGCAATTATTAATCTAACAAACAAACCAACTAAAGCAGTGCTTTCAAAAAAGAACGATGAACTGGTGGCTCCGAATTGCCCTCCGGTTCCTTGGCTAAATTGGTTTAATCAGTCGGTCCAATATTTGAAAATAAAAAACAACAATAACTCGTTTGCCTCACAAGGTCCTTTTGAAGTTTCCTTATCAAATTTAAGCAAATACATAAAGTTTAAGTACATAATAAGTACATTCATTGAAATACGAGTACAAATAAAAATTCGGAGGATTTGAAATACATTTGGTAAGGCATTGGGCGGTGCCCATGTAAACAGCATTGCTCCACGTGTGAGAAGTATCCTACCTGCAGGCTGCAGCCGAACTGCTGACATCAATAGATGTTAAATTTCTTTGCGACAAAAGAAGTTGAATGTTCCAGCTGCTACGTTTCACAATATGGATCATAGAGAGACTATTCATTGTCTATTACTTGTACAATTTCAACAAACCAAATGATGAGAAGAGAATGAAAATTATGAACCAAGCTATAAAGTACACATTCAATATCTAAGTTATTTCATGCCATGAACAAACCAAAATACGACTGCATATTCCTCTTCCATTTTCACTCATCCCTAAAAATAACCATTTCATTCCTTAATTTCATTCTATAATGCAAACCATGTATAAGTAAATTATTTAAATGTTACTTAAGACATGATGTTGAATAGTATTTATTGTTCTGCCATGGGAAAAACATTTTTAATAGCCCAGTGCAGATGGTTTGCAGACAAGGATAAGACCTCTATTGGCCTCACTTGCCATACTAAGCTTGAATCATACCATAGATACAGAAAATGTTGAATAATTGGCCACTTGTGCTAACAACAAAAGGATGCAACACATGAAAAATATGGGAAATTGGCTGCTGGGCATGAACCCGCTTGTGCTTCCGGATTAACCCGGTGGGCGAATCGGGGGGAAGGCCGCCCACCTCCAAGATTAGTGGAGCCCAAGACCCAGACAGCTAGATTATCATTAAAAAAGAGAAAGGATGCAACACATGGGAAATGAAAGCACTTTTCTCGCATACAATCAGTACTAGCATTGGTTCCTGATGTCTAGTTGATGCAATGAGAAACAAAAAACCTCTACTGCAGTTGATGGACTATAGTTAATTTTATGTTTAAGAAAGAATGTAACGTCTACCATATAGTCTGTGTTTCTTATTCATCCTCTCTTAGACATCAAATTGACTATAGTTGATCAACTATAGCTGCTAGGACATCAGCAAGAACTACCACGACATAGACTTGTCGCTCTTAAATGAAGGTATACATTTGCAGGTTGAATAAGAAAATCACCAAATTTTACTTCTAGCAGAGCCATAAATCAAAGCTGTTTATTTACCCATTTGCAGATATCAAGGTTAATGAAAAAAATTAAAAGGTTGAATTAGAATGATAAAAAGCAACAAATAAGATTAACCTTCCAGTCCAAGAGGATCAGTTTGTCACATGTAGAGTCCCTCTGGTACTCCTTCCTTCTTTTTAAACATTACTTTATCTTTGGCCTTCTTGAAGTCTACGTGAGTAACCTGGGAAAAGATGATGTCGTAAAGAGTTGCTGATGTATAGCTAGTCCTGTCTATGACGTACAGGGGGAAAAAGAGCAAACAATTTGGCATTTCATTAAGCCGTCAATTGAATGCAGCTCAGCAAGATAATGAAAGAATGCATTCTATGTAGGAATCCAGTTAAGCAAATTTTCCCTATGTGTCGACACTTAATGGTTTCTGACCGATAACCTACGTAATCTGACTCATCATACTTCATATAGATCAACAAATGCAATTGGCATAAGTTGGATTTTATTTGCAATATATTTCAAATGAACATGATCTCAATGGTTTCATATCAAGGTCTAAATTCTAGATCTTTTTCTGTCAATCTCCTAGTGAACAATAAAATTCTAAGGCGTCCAAATAAAGTTTCTTATTGTGCTATATGAACAAGCTTATTCTATTAGTATAATTGGATAAAGCACGACTAAAATATTTTGGCTTGAAGCCTTAAAAATATATTACGGAAGCCTCAATGATAGGCCTCCATCACTTTCACTGTTCTAACAAGATACAATAAAATCAAATCCCAACGGGAGTGCCCAATTGGCTAGTAGGTGATAAATTTGCTACAATGGAGCAGGGGTCAATTTCTGACGGGCACATGCTCTCGGGAAAAAAAACTCCTTACACCCCTTAGCCACTTGGCCGTCGACTATAAGCTGACCCCGTGATTTACCTCCTTCACATAACCTGGGACGGGCTATGAGGGGCGTCTGGGATGAACGTAATCACCTATTTTTTTGCTACAACAAAATCAAATAGAGGAAAGACAAAATCATGTGAAAAAAGGACAAACTAACATCTGTGGTGAACTAAGCATGGTTATATTCTTCCAGTCAAGGCTAACATCTGTGATGATAAGCATGATTATATTCTTCCAGGCAAGACAAACATCTATAATGATAAGCACGATTATATTATTCTAAGGTAAGATGGGATATAAGAGGTAGAGAACACTATGTAGTGTCAATTTTGTATAACTTGAAAAACATGAGTGGAGAGTTCCAAAGAGAAGCAAACTTTTTGGTTGTAATAATCAATCATAAAAAAGAAAACCTTGCATGAAGGTAACATGAATTTTTATTCAAAAACAAGCAAATATGCCCCCCAAAAATTTTGATAGCCTTTATTTACGATGCCAGTTCTGTAAACAAGCAAACATATAAATACATCTCATCAATGAACAATTTCCACTTTATTTATTCAAGGTAAATATAAAGACATACTAAAAAAGCTAAATCCACTAAAAAATCCAGTTTTAACAAAATTAGATTTCTTCACTTTCAAAGAGAAAAATTAAATAACTGGACTAGGAATTCCATGTAGGTGTTGGATGTTGACATACTTGTCCAGACGTAGGAGTTAAACATTACAGGATCTTAAAAAAAGCAAACCACTAAAGCAAGTAAGCTCAAATCTGTTAGTGAAAAACATATAATCAAGTTTCACATGAACCACCAGATGGAAACGACTACCATAAGTCACCAGAATAAGATAAAAAAAAAGGGCATAATTATGTAAATTTTCTCTGTAAAAAATCTCGAAAGTAATATGTACCAATTATATATCGATTAGGTTTGGAAAACTTGGATAGGAACAGATGGAAACTACAACCATCAGTCACCAGAATAAGAAAGAAGAAAAAGGCATAACTATGTAAATGATTAGGCTTGGAAAACTTGAATAGGAGCGGATGGAAACTACAACCATCAGTCATCAGTCACCAGAACAGGATAGAAGAAAAAGGCATAACTATGTAAATTTTCTCTGCAAAAAATCTCCAAAAGTAATGTGTAACAATTATATATCAGGATGATTAGGTTTGGGAATCTTGGATATGAACATAAAAAAAAAATCTCATGGTCTCTTTCAGAAACAGGTGGTTAATATTTTAACAGCTAAATTAAAAACATGTGCGCATATGGAAGCAAAGGTATCTATGAATAACAAAGTAACATCTGGTGACACCAGACTATCAACATTCCCCTTACTTTCACGTTCAAGTAAAATAGTAATCACTAGAAACATAGGTTACCTTCATTCTACGCTCTCTCAAAGCATGCAAACCAGCTTCAGTACAGATTGCTTTGATATCGGCTCCAGAAAATTCATCCTTTGTCATGACAAATTCCTCCAGGTTGACATCATCTGCCAGTGTCATTCTAGTAGTATGTATCTAAGCAATCAAAGGCAAAAAGATCAGCAGGTCCCAGAAATAGGGCCATGTGCAGAAATAGGCATATTGCATTGAACCATAGCTCTATAATTAGTCAAGAGAAATAACACACTTGAAAAATTCGCCGCCTTGTTTTAATATCTGGCAGTGGGAATTCAATCTTCCTATCTATCCGACCTGGACGGAGCAAAGCTGGATCCAGACTTTCAATTCTGTTAGTTGCAAGAATGACCTTAACATCCCCCCTTGAGTCAAAACCATCTAACTGGTTCAGCAACTCCAACATAGTCCTCTGTATTTCGCGCTCACCACCAGAATGAGCATCATACCTAGAAAAAATAATGCAATTAATTTTTTTCAAAATAAACATCATCGTTACTCATACAGACAAAGAAGTACAGACTTTAAAGTCCCATTTAATTTTACCTTTTGGTTCCAACTGCATCTATCTCATCAATAAACACTATTGAAGGAGAAAGTTCATCCGCTACTCTAAATAATTCTCGAACAAGTTTTGGGCCATCACCCAAATATTTTTGAATCAACTCACTACCAACAACACGCAAGAAAGTGGCTGATGTTGAGTTAGCTACAGCCTGCAATTTGTCCATGATAGCATAGTGAAGGAGTTACAGATGTTGTCAATCATAGCATTAAAGTGACTAAGAGTATAATAATTTCAACAATCTAATTGAGTGTAAAAGGAGTACAATAAAATTTTTGATAGGTAATAAATTAGCACTAGGAGATGCCATGTTTCATTACAATAAATTACACCGACAATTATATTCTTTCCTATAATCATATCTCTGCATGTATTGTTATCCCTAACAAAAGCTGAGAATTATACTAATAAGGGTTTTGGTGAGACATCATGTTCCATTCCTATGGTGGTAGGCCGGCACAGGCCAAGACCAAAAGGCAACAATTTCAATGGTGATGACTCCAGTAAACTTATAGGTTGGTTTTTCTGCTCCAGTAAACTTCTAGGTTGGTTTTTCTTTCTCCTGCTCCTCTTCCTCCTCACCAACATCATGTTTCTATGGTTTGGAAGTTGCTCCCTGCCTCCTTTTCCTCATTATGCTGCAAGCACTCTGCAGCAGCTCCCCAGCCCCTTCAGTGTTGTTCGGCACAACATCAGTGTGGTTATTTTTGACAGAGGACAACTAGCCCAACTCAGAACACAACTTTGAACCTTGATACTATTCCATTCAACTCATAAAAAATGACAGGGATGCAAATTTGTCAAAGAGAAGACCAATTAATTGTGCAAATATAATTACACAAAATTATTGGTAAAAAGTAAAACATAGACAGAAAAATAAAAAGAAAAGGTAAATGGAAAGATCCAAGCAACGCAAAATGACATGATAGTTTGTGAGTCACAAAAAATGAACAGAATCAAAATAATACAATCTCTCACCTTGGCAAGCAAAGTTTTTCCAGTTCCAGGCTCCCCATATAATATGACACCCTTAGGGGGCCTAATGCCAATATCTTCGTACAGCTCAGGATGAGTCAGAGGAAGTTCAACAGCTTCTTTAATTTCTTGAATTTGAGAATCTAAGCCACCTATATCAGCATATGATTCCAAAGGTGCTTTCTCAACTTTCATAACAGAAACCATAGGATCAACTTCATCCTGAAGAAGACCAACAACTGATAGGACCTGCAGAAGGCATTCTGATTTAATTAACAATAGATACACAGGAAAAATAATAATATTGGGTAGTCAAGATTCTCACTTCAAAAAAAGCAAACACAGCTAGTGCATTTGTAGTGGCAGCTATATGGATACTTGCATGAATTTTTTTGTTAACGATTAGATGTTTAAACAAGTACAAAGTATGATATTCCACTTAAAACAGATCTTCATTTCAAAGAAAAGAAACACAGCTAGTACAGTTACAACGCAGTGATACTCGTCAATCATTCTCTACAGATTTTTTTTTTCAGATTTTAAAGAAGAAATGTGTAACATGTGTTCACTAATTGATAAAAAAAACACAGAATTAAAATATTTTACCTATGGTATGATTAGAATTATACTCACATATAAGGTTACTTACTCTGGAATATTTTGCATGTTGTACATGAACTCATTGCATCTGGAAATACTTTTCTCTAACTTGATAGTTTGCTCTAACTTATTGCTTTAAATTGGATAGAGAATTACATTTTAGGGCATGCTATGTGGTCTTAATTAAACTTAAGATGCAGTTAAAATTATAAAATAACATATGCAAGATACTTGATACGATATTTTAACTAAGTTATAGGATCTTGCAATCCTAAGTTTGCAGACCCTCAACTGTCCTCAAAGAAAGATTGTATATGCAAGTTATTTGTCTACATAATCTAAATTTTAAGGGTATAGGATGCAGGAAATAAATAAATTAAATGCCACTTTGTATACTAAATTAGTCTAAATGTAATGATTTGTAATGTTTGGTATACCAACCATTACATTCTTTTTAAACAAGCTTTAAATAAATATTATTCTTTATTCTTTTACAAAGTCATGAATCTAGCTTTTGGAAAAAAAGATAATGATTTATCATTACATGATTGGTGGCAAAAGGTCATATGCTGACCCAGGCGCCCCCACACGACCAGTTCCACGGTCATTTGTGGAGTTCATCATTACATGATTGCTTACACACTAAATGAGTTTTCTTATTTTATTGAATAAACATGAACTTCTACATACTATATCAAAAAACACGGAAGAATAAGTAATTAGAATGGTTTAAAGAGAAAACTCTAGAGGGTGCACAATGAGCATCAGAATTCAAGTTATAAACATGAATGGGGATCCGTCAACGAAAACAAACAGAAAGAAAGATTTTCTTCCTATCCACACTCTCCTTCCCCTCCCACTTCTTACTCGACTTCTGCCAGCTCCATGCCTACTCCACCAATGAGGTCATCTTCACCTGTTCATCATCTCTAGCCTACTTGTTCCTTTCATCCAAGTTTTGTTTAATCTGGTGCCTTGAGCTGGTCCATAAAGGGCAGCTTGGTGCACGAAGCTCTCGCCAATGCGGAGTCCCAGAGAAGGGTCTATTGTACGAAGCCTTACCCTGCTTTGCAAGAGGCTATTTCCGAAACTCAAACTCGTGAACTCTAGGTCACACGGTAGTTACTTTACCGTTGCGCCAAGGCTCCCCTTTGCCGTTGAGCTGGTTCATATGACCATAAAAAGTTGCAAATAGTTCATGCAAACTCAACCATCCTAAGAGCCCTATGATCCTAGAAAAGGTGGAGTAGCGAACAGAGAACATGCTAGCTGCTAGTTCCACGGCTTGCATATAAGGAAAAGACAAATTTATAGTGATTGCAGAAAGAGCCAATTCTAGGTGTTCATTTAAGCAGAGGATCTGAAGTCAGTCCTAAAAAATCCAACAAAGGGGAATAAGGAAAAAAAAACATTTTATCATTCCTTTCGACAGAAGAAGATGCTCCGACGTAGCAGCCTCAAATTTCTCATCAAAAATACAAAAGGTTAGCGTCGATCTTACAGCGGAAAAAAAGTCCTGACACAAACCCTAAAATGGAGAAGCGATCGAGAAAAAGAATGACCTTATTGTGCATAAGGATGGCACAACCAGGTTCCAGCTGGTCCTTATCGACAAAGGAAAGGATGCTGACGTAGTACTCCGGCCCGACGGACGAGGAGACGATGGCATGGTTTTCATCAATAAGCTCCTCAAGATTCCCCACGCTCATGGGCGAACCCCGTAGGTCGTCTACCTTGGATCGGTCCTCCTCGTTCTTCTCCTCCTGGGGGCGGAGGCGCTCCTGGTTAGCGACGAACTCCTCCTCCATGAGGAGATAGTCCTTGATGCGATCGAGCTTGAGAAGGCGGAGGCGGCACTTCGAGAGGGGGGTGACGGTGGGAATTCGTGCAGCGGCATCGGGACCTTTCTGTTTGCGCTGCTTGCGGCCAACACGAGATGGCGGTGCCGCCGGCTCGAACTTCTTATCCTTCTTATCACCGTCGTGCTTACGATCGCCAGGGTGTCCCTGCTTCCCCATCCCGCCGGGGGTTCCCTGCCCCATCGATCCTAGGGTTTCAAAGATTCCGCCGGGTTTCGGAGACGGTAAAACTAAGCAACAGGCGAAGCAAAACGAAATCTGAGAATCGACGACTGTCGTTGGTAAAAAGGAAGGGGCAGATACTTATTTCAGAGGCAAGCTTCAGTTGGGCAAAATTGGGCCTCCAATTCTACAGATGAGCAGGACTTGTTGGACTCACCAACTACTGTGTGCCCATTAGGATCATGGAAAATTATTCTTCTGCTTTCATTTTACGTCCTATAGTTTGAAATGCCAATTGGTGTATCGGTTTCTCAAAATACTCCTTTGTCAATCTCTTGAGAGAAAAAAAACAGACGCGGCCACTCAACGAATTTATCTTTAAAATAAATATCATTGATGTCAAAAAATCATGAAGAGCAAAGCCAATTATCTTGAGAACCATTACCACGCAATTTAAAGTATGCCTTTGGAATAGACTGGGAATACCTGATGAACTAAAAAATATATATTGAGATCATCATATCGTAAAATATATCTAAAACAACCACATTTGATGTTGAGTCACAAATAACACACCCCCAGCATACCGGTAGTACTTGCTATCCTCAGAGCAAGCACAAGGTGAAGGACAGAACCACCTTCAATATTGTATTCCTTGGCAGTCTTGTCGTCAGCTAGTTGTTTTCCAGCATATATAAGCCTGTACCGAATCAATATAAGATAGTTGTGAACCCAGTGATAAGGACAAAATAATACTAAACCCAGTAAAAATTGGACAAAATAATACTAAAACTCCAAGAATTATATTTGACATGTAAGACGCTCGCACCATGACCAACAATTGACTTCCACAGCAAGATCACGATTAGCATCATAAATCCAGTTAGCATCATAAAAAGATATTAAACAGACGAGGCAACAAATTAAAGGACAAACTTCAGACATTAAAACATCAATAGAGGCCAAGTTCAAAAGAAATTTAATAAATTTAAACAATCAGCAGTAAGTCAGTAGAAGATTATAGCTAAATTGAAATTGTCTAACAAAATGATCATGAGGTTCTAAGTATATGATAAGGAAATGAAGAAACAACTATGCTGTTTTATTTCCTCTAAGCACTGTTTTGATAATGAAAATACAATAGCAGGTGAGCAGGTTCAGTGGATCAACTAAGGTCAAAATGTATAAAATTTGGTGTCCAGATTGTCAACCATATCTTTTCACTATCACTTTTTCAGAAAAGAAACCTTTGCTGGACATTGAGCCCACTGATACAATTGATAGGATAAAATTTGGTGTCCAGCAAACAAACCTTTGCTGGACAGGTGGGATCCCTTCTTTCTCCTCGACGCGTTCCTTTATCCTATCAATTGTATCAGTGGGCTCAATGTCAATCTCAATTTCTTTCCCAGTTAAGGTCTTCACCTTGATCATCATTCCACCACGAAGCCTGAGAACCAAATGAAGTGTTGACTCTTTCTGAATGTTGTAGTCTGCAAGAGTTCTACCATCTTCCAATTGCTTCCCTGCAAAAATCAATCTCTGCTGATCTGGTGGAATGCCTTCCTTGTCCTGCATCATCAATAAGCGATCATTCAGGAATATTTTTAGAGTGGTTAATCATGCTATTTAATTTTAGTTTATTGTGATCGTTATGAGTTCAGGCCGAATCAACTCGAAAGGTTAGTCAGCCGCACCTAAATCCCTAAGACTAAAAATCATTAATTTCACAATTGCAAAACCGCGTGCTTGATCAAATAACGCGTTGCAAAAGTTTTGGCGGACTGAGAATTGTTTTGCGGCCAAAGAATTACATTATTTGTCCAAGCCCAACCATAAAAGCTACAATACCAGTTGGCGGAAGCTTTATCAATCCTCCGCTATGAAGAACCGGAACAAGCAACTGGAAAAGAAAAGCATAGAGGACAAACATAGAACAAAAACCCTAAAGCAGCCGAGTTGCGTACTGCCGGCTCAAGAAAGCCCTAAATTGGACCACAAAGACGAAACCAACAAGAGGTTGAGATCCAAGGAAAGACAGGTAACACCTGAATCTTGGCTTTGACGTTGTCAATGGTGTCGCTGCTCTCGACCTCGAGGGTGATCGTCTTCCCAGTTAGGGTTTTCACGAAGATCTGCATCCCTTCTCTCCTCAGCCGAGCTAGCCTGGTTCTTTGTCGGATTAAGGAAAGACTGGTTGATGCTCCAATTTATAGTTTTTCGCATTTTTTTTATCTTCTTTGTAGATTTCAAACTTTTCCGATTTAAATAATTAATTTAATTATTCCTCATCATCCATATCCTGATTAGTAGTTAGGTTCCTGTCCCCTTATATATTAGTCACTGTTCGGTCTGGCTAGACTAGCTCCTGTGATTTACCTCTTCCGTGTTGGTCCTGAGACGGACTGACAGAAACGCTGGGACGAGCGTTTTGTCTTTTGTCATAATTAAAAAAAGATATAGATAGATAAATTATAATAGGTAGCAACTTCTTAGGTGAGAGAACATAATTCAGGATGATGAAATCTCTCACGAATCGATCCGTGTCTAATCCGACAAATTTGTAATCTAAGTATCGACTACGCTACGTCTGATGGGGCTTTCTAACTCGATTCCAGCTTGTAATTAACGTAGTTAATTCAATTATAAACAATTGTTGATTGCGGCACAGAGAGTGAGTCTAATTTTCATGGTTCAGCTCTCGTTCTAATAGAATTTCCTTTATAGGTTTGTTTGTTGAGCTTTAAGAGAAGCGTTATTTGTTGAGCTTGATGCTAACTATAATAGGTACTCAATATATATTTTTAAAATTTTTATCTTCCTCTTCAATAATCATAGCTAATAAAAAATGTGTTTGCGGGATTATGATACGACGATAAAATATTTTTATAATAAATTATACATTTAAGATATAATTTTTAAACACATTGGAAAAATGATTTTTTTTAATAGAATGATAAATTTAAAAATATTATTCATTGAATATCATACTACACTATGAATATTTTTTAATTTATTTTGATGATTATAATTTTTTTTATAAGATCGAATCGATCGTCTTTAAAATTAAATACTTAACTACAAACAAAAAAAGCTAATAAAAAATGTGTTTTTTATATACGACAGAGAAAAAAAATACTAATTTAAAATGATTAATGATATCAAAGCATTATTAAAAATACAATTTAAGGGGGTAAAGCAACCCATTTATTAAGAGGGAGCTGCTTTTCCCACCCCCGCTGACACCGCCCCCTCCCTCTTTCTCCTTTCAAATGACCTTTATACCCATTTCCTTTTCTTTCTTTAAATTTTATTTTTTTAATAAAATTAAAAATATAAATAAATAAATTTGGTTGGAGATTTGTAAAATTTATTTGTATTTTTTTATCAGTTTTTTATACTCCTCATTTTGATTTTAAAAAATAAAACTAAATAAAAATTAAATAAAATTAAAAAAAAATATATACGTAAATTTTATAAATCTTCAACCAATTTTTTTTTAAATTTTATTAAAAAAAATAAAATTTTTAAAAAAAAGAGGAAAGGAGTATAAAGGTCTTTTGAAGGGGGAAAGAAGGGGGGCGGTGTCAGAGGGGGTGGGAAAAGCAATTTACTTATTAAGAGCATTAGAATCTGCAACCTTCACATTATTAACACAACATTCTAATCAATTGAACTAATAAGTTAGATGTTTAATGAATAGAATATTAATATATTATAGTAAAACAAATTTTGTTATTATTTTAAATTTACTCTCCACGTTAAAGATATTGTTTTATGCAAATGAAGGAAATTACTTCTGGTATAATGATTGGGCTACATTTTTAATGCAAGCCCGCTAATCGCCATTTTCTTATACCCAAAGGACCTCGCGTGATTTCCTACCAACCAAAACCCTAGAGCTTCTCGCTTTCTTCCAAGAGCGGCGTTGTCAGCTCTGCACCTCCAAGATGTCGAAGCGAGGTAATCCTCTTGTTTTCAAATACTTGCGTGCTCCTTTTGATGTTTCTCCGTCTTGTTGGGGTTTGTGTTTGATTTAGCTCTGCTTCATTGGAATTTACAGGCCGCGGAGGAACGGCAGGGAACAAGTTCCGGATGTCTCTGGGTCTTCCGGTGGCAGCTACAGTAAACTGCGCCGATAACACCGGGGCTAAGAACCTTTACATCATCTCTGTCAAGGGGATCAAGGGCCGGCTAAACCGCCTGCCCTCCGCTTGCGTCGGGGACATGGTCATGGCCACCGTCAAGAAGGGGAAGCCTGACCTCCGGAAGAAGGTCATGCCCGCCGTCATTGTCCGTCAGCGAAAGCCTTGGCGCCGAAAGGACGGTGTTTACATGTACTTTGAAGGTTGTATCTTCTCATTATCAAATTGTTTTTTTTCCTCTCTCGTGTTCCTCCATAATTGTGAGTCTCCGCTTTGTATCTCATTGCAGGTTATATCATTCGACTTCTTTGATAATTATGTAAATGCAACTGATGTACGATGATGACATCAGTTAGAGTTAGCTTTCATAGTAGTGAATTGCTGACTGAGCCAATTCAAGTATCTTTGCATGTAGTGAATTACAGTCTGATTCCGTTCAAGTTGATCGCTTAAGACTTTCGTAGGTAACGCATATCACTGTTCAAAGGAAGCTTAGAAGATTGATTTGTATTATAACTGATTGTTTTGAAATAGAAATAGGTGGGCCCTTAATAGATTTCAGTCTAGGGTTTCCAATGTTAAGAAAAAATTCCCTCTTGTAGCTATAGTTGACATTATACATCGCTCATGGTAATCTGATTACTTGTCTTTCAAGGCGTTTTTATTTTTTCAAGGTTTGTTCTCTTTGATATGGTTGCTTGCTGCTTGAAGGCTAATTTGTTGGCTATTTTCATGTTAGAATGATTGTCATCTTAATTTGCAAAGAGGTTTGTTAGGATCAGTTTTCTTGATATTATATTTTTCATAAACATCATCCTCAATCTCTACTAACTAGTCAGTGACTGAAATACACTGTTGAGAACATGAAAATCTTTGAATGGTAAATACCTGACATCACCATATCCAGCCATTAGAATGCCATCCTATCTAGCAAGTGTTAATAATTTTCATGGAAAACAATTTCTGAAAGCCTTATTTCTGTGCTCTTAAAATTCCTTGTATGTCCTTGCAAGTGTTACTAAATTTGATGGAAGACAAATTGTCTGAAAGTCTTATTTTTGTGCTCTAAAAATGCCTTGTATATTATCTTTACAGACAAAGTTGTGCCTGCCACAATACAAAAATGTTTATTATCTTTTGTGCTCTATTTCAATAGTTTATTGAGTTTCTTATAATGATAAAAGATGGGAATGAGGATTGTTTGTCCTCTTTGACAAAAATTTCTAGGAGTGTTTGTAACAACTGTTTGGAGTTGGGTACATGGATTTCATGTCTCCATTGAGCTCTATGTATAGTTATTATCGCTACTGGTAACTAATTAATTAGTGTAGTTGAATTTTGTCTTCATAAGAAATAATCCTTTTCTTATTTGTGTGCAAATATTGTCCAAAGTCCTTGATTACTCATTTCTTCTATAGAGTTTTTTGCTTTGTTTTTTTTCTCCTCAAAAATATAGTAGCCAGTAAGCTGCAGTTTAACCTTTGCAGCAGTTGGTACGTCTTTTTTGCGGTAGCCTCACTATAGGTGGCCATGTCACTTTCTACAAATTTGACCTACATGGCTGGGTCTTTTGTGTTCCTGGTGTCAAATTTCAACATATGTTATAAATATATTACATGTACCAGGTTCCATAAAAGTATTCCATTAGATGGAATAATCATTTCCAAAAGTTTGATATAGAATTACCCTTCATGATTTCTCTCATCACTTTTGGCAAAGCAACAGCAAGAAGTTCTCTTCATATGTTTTCTTACATCTGTTTATGTTTGTATACGAATCTAATTTCTTTGTCGCTCAAATTATGCCAGATAATGCGGGAGTGATTGTCAATCCGAAGGGTGAAATGAAAGGTAACCAACCAAGACATGGAGTAGGAAAAAAAAATATTTTCCAGTATTACTAGTCAAAGTGTAGTGAATTTTTCTTTAAGTCTTAGTCATTTATGATATTACTTAGACTATGGTCACTCCAGAGTTGCATTTCTTGTTACTGCTTGGGCTGCATGACTTGTTTACTTTAGTGGATTAGTAGGTTGGAAAAGGGGAAGTGAAAGGAAGCAAGAAATAACAACTTTTCATGTTCCCCTGCATTTATACCTTGTAGTTATCCACCCGAGTCAATAAATCTCAGGGAAAAAGCCTTAAAAACTCTTGCTGATCTTCATGGTTTTCACAGGATCTGCAATTACTGGACCCATTGGAAAAGAATGTGCGGACCTGTGGCCAAGAATTGCTAGTGCGGCAAATGCTATTGTGTAATGTCATATTACTGGTGTCAATGTTGGAGTTTTTGGATTATCATTCATTTGCTTCAAGAACTATTAAGGTCCGAAGTTGTTTGTTTAAAACTTGATTGCCTAGTTGTTTAATTCGCTCATGTTGAGAGCGTTTTTCTATTATCTCTATTTGATGTTTACGTGCTTGGTGAACCCTTTTCAGATATAAACAAATTTTATTCCTCTGTTTTTATTTATAGATTTGGTGCAAGATGAAAGTAGATATAATCACGGTTTGGAATTGACGGTTTGATAGTTCGAAATCGATGGTTCGATGGTTCTTGAGAGATCGACTCTTAATCTTAACCGGTCAAGACGGTTACGGTTCACAATTCGGAACCGTCGGTTTATGGTTCGGTTCACAGTTCGTCACGGTTTAAGATTATTATATTAAAAATTTTAAATTTTAAAATTTATTTAAGCAAACGGTTTGTATTTATTTAAGTTGTTTACGTATATCCTTATGATATAGAGAAATTAAAGTTCACATAATTCTTTTATATTTTTATCTTTTTATATTAAAAAGTTACATTGCTATTCACTTTTATTTTTCGTTCATGTTATATTTGTTCTTTCCGTATCAAAATCTTCGACTTCATCATCTAAAAGTTGTATTTTTTGGATTTTTTTCGGCTCTGATTCAATTGTCGAGTAATGCTTGGGCTTTCAATGAGTCGAGAGATAAAGTCGATCGTTATTCATTTAATATGTTGTCGCCGGCACTGAACGTCTGTTCCACGGCAACAGTTGACATTGGACAAGTTAAAATTTCTTTGGCAATCACGAAAATGATGGGAAAGCTCTGTGTCTTCTGTGACCACCACTTTAAGATGTCGAAATTTTCGTTATCTGCTTCATTAAAATCAAAAGAAATCGTAAAATAATTCTTAAGTTCCTACGTGAAACTTGAGAATCCTCGTGGACGTTTTGTTCGTTCTTTTAATAAAAGTTGTATTTTTGTAAGTTTTAAATTACTACTAGTAGTAGTTTGTTGTGTTTCAGAAATATTAGTTTGTATTTTATATTTTATATAATATTGATTAAAAATATCATATAAATAAATTCTAACATTATATATAATATTAACTGGATCAGGAGAAGAAGAATCTTTAAATGGAATTAAAGCATCATAATATAAAGTTAACATTTCTTGTAAAACTTCTAATTTAAATCTAGGATCTAAAGCAAATGCAATTAAATAA
>JBBUKS010000055.1:1318584-1359902 GCA_038050645.1 Hedychium gardnerianum | reverse complement strand
TCCGAAGGGTCGTGGGCCTTGGAGTAGGAGTCGGCGAAGGCTCCGAACCAAGTAAAAATAATTGTGCACTTTCTTTTCATTTTCTGTTTTATTTTCCGCTGCGTACTCGAAAGTTTCTGAAGAGTTTTAAAAACCAAAAGATAAGTTTTTTAAAACACGTGATTCACCCTCTCTCTCACGTGCCCTCGATCCTACAGAACAACTTCTGGGGAGAAAGAATTGCTAAGAAGTTCTTCATTCACTATTTGTCCGAAAAAGGCTGCAAATAAAGCTGGAACATGCCAGAGTTTAGTTATCAAAGAAACACAGGGAGTGAATCAAAGAATTACTAGAAGAAAATCCTTGGCACAAAGAGCTACTTCTTCCTCAACTTTATAATGTCTGGTATAATATGAAATATAAGGGGGATTGGAAATACAGCCTCTCTTCGAAGAGTGAATTTCTTAAGGAAATATTACCATATTAATTTTATGGGCATCATTGAACCTTTTATTCCTCTTGATGAAGCCTTTATTATTAGGAGTTTGGGTTTTACTTCTGCTATAACAAATTATGCCGGCAAAATTTGGTTTCTTTTTGATGCTAACATAGAATGCACAATTTTAGTGGATCATGAGCAATTCCTTCACCTTAAGTTGAGCTCTCATAAGTTTCCTATTAGTTTGATTGTGATAGTGGTCTATGCTAAGTGTGATAGAGGAGAAAGGAGGGAGTTGTGGGAGAGATTATTGGAAGTCAAGCCTTCTTTGAATGAATTCTGGTTAGTGGGGGGAGATTTTAATGTAATTGCTGGATCAAATGAGCACTCAGCGGGCAGTCTATCAAGGCCTGGTGCAGTGAAGGAATTCAATGATTTTGTAATGATGGTTGGGCTTTTGGATGCTGGTTTTGTGGGTGACAAACTCACGTGGACCAATAACAGGATATGGGAGAGGTTGGATAGGATGCTTTTATCTCTAACCTGGAACATGCAGCAGTTTTCTGTCAGGGTGGAACACTTTAGCAGAGCCACTTCAGACCACTGTCCTTTGTTAATTTCCTTTCCAAGCTTTTCTTCACCAGTGGCTTCCTTCATATCCAGAAGATGTGGATCAAGCATCACAATTTCCAGCTAACTGTTCGCCTGAATTGGATGCTACCTTGTTCTGGAGTTGGGTTGCAGCGACTACAATTTAAGCTCAAGCAGTTGAAAGGTCATTTAAAGTGGTGGAATGCTGAGGTGTTTGGTAACATACATGACAATGTCAAGAAGGCGGAGGAGAAGTTTGCTGATGCACAGAGAGCCTTTGATGCTGATCCTACAGCAGAGAATAAATTATTGATGGCTAAGTGGCAGGCTGCTCTATTTCATACCCTGAACATGGAGGAAGTTTTCTGGAAGCAGAGGGCAAATATAAAGTGGATGGGTGAGGGAGATAAAAATACCAGTTTCTTACATAATTTAGTTCAAAAAAGAAGAATGACAAACCAAATTCTCAGAATATGGGATGAGGGACTATGTTTGGAGAAATATGAACTTATTCAAGCTTCAGGTGCTCAGTTTTTTGAGAAGATACTGACAGGTGAGGAGTATGCTTGCAATTCTATGAATATGGACCATATCCCAGAACTAGTCAGTCCGGAAGAAAACTCTGCATTGTCAGCTATACCTACCATTGATGAAGTTAAACAAGTAATTTGGGAGATGAATGAGGATAGTGCAGCAGGTCCGGATGGATTTTCTGTGGCTTTCTACATGGCCTGCTGGGAGATTATCAAGTTGGACGTTTTTCAGGTTGTGTTGGAATTTTTTCAGGGAGGTTCATTTCCAAAAGGTATGGTTGCTACAACCATTATCCTTATTCCAAAAAATAATAATGTGCAGCAATGGCAGGATTTTAGGCCTATAAGCTTATGTAATGTTTCAAATAAGATCATATCTAAGTTGTTAGCTAATCGGTTGAGCCAAATGTTGGATAAAATTATTTCACCATCTCAAAGTGGATTTGTAAAAGGAAGATTGATATCAGACAACATACTATTAGCTCAAGAATTCCAGCATAAGTTAAATTATCATGTTTGAGGTGGAAGTTTAATTTTGAAGCTAGATATGGCTAAGGCGTATGATAGAGTTCAATGGACTTTCTTGTTCAAGATAATGGAGGCTTTTGGTTTTTCTGTTGCATTCATTGATATCATCAGAAGGTGTATTGTGGATTGTTGGTTTTCTATTCATATTAATGGTCATTTATTGGTTTTTTTCCATTCTAAGAGAGGTCTTAGACAAGGGGACCCAATCTCTCCATTATTATTCATCATTACAGCTGAATTCTTGTCAAGAGGGTTGGATCAATTGTTCAACAAATTTTCCCAAATGTTCTTTACAACTGGCTGTGATTATAAACTGTCTCATTTAGCCTATGCAGATGATGTTGTGATTCTCATGAATGGGTTGATTAATTGTGTTAAAAGGGTCAAGGACTATCTGGAGTTATACATGGGAGTATCCGTCCAATCCATTAATGTTAATAAAAACTTCTTCTTTCTTTCTAAAAGAATCTCTACGAATCGAAAAAATCAAATCTCTAGTGTGACAGGTTTCTTGGAAGGAGTCAACCCAATGATATATTTGGGTGTTCCAATTTTTTCTGGGAATAGTAAAGCAACTCATTTTCAGGCTCTGATAGAAAGGGTGAGAAAGAAATTACTTGGATGGAACATCTTGAGGCTCTCACATGGTGGTCGTCTCCTCCTAATTCATAGTGTATTATGTTCACTGTTGGTTTATTTGCTCCAAGTGTTATTACCTCTTCTGGTAATTCTACATTAGCTGAAAATGATATTTGCTAAGTTTTTTTGGGGTGTTACGGGTTCAAAGAGGAAAACAAGTTGGATCTCTTGGGCTGCAATATGCAGGCCGAAACTAGAAGGAGGTTTGGGGGTGAGGAAGTTGTCTGATGTGGCAAAGGTAGTCTCCACGAAGATGTGGTTCAGATTTAGGGAACAAAGTACTCCTTGGGCGAATTTCCTTTGTCAGATGTATTATGGTGCAATGTCGCCAGCAATTGTTTCAGTCAAAGGTAATGCCTCTCCTTGTTGGAGAAGGCTGCTGAAAATTCGCAGAATTGCAGAAAATCAGATTGGCTGGACTGTGGGTGGAGGTCAGATAAGATTCTGGTATGATGAATTGTTAGATAGAGGGTCTTTGTTTCAATCTTGTGTAATGATAGGGAACTCAGATTGCTAGCCCCTGTTGTTGCAGAAGTGATTGAAATTACAATACAAAGAGGTGGAGCAGATAGTATTGAGTGGAAGCTATCGCTGGATGGAAGATTTTGATGAAATCAGTGTGGAATTGCATCAGGCAGAACCAGCCGACGACTGTTATATGGGCTGTTTGTTGGAGTAAATTGCTGATTCCGAAAATTTCAATTTTTGGTTGGTGTTTTCTGCAGGGGCGTTTATCGGTGGAGACTGTTCTACAACAGCGTGGAGTGAGTTTGGCGTCTAAATGCCAATGTTGTGAAATGATAGAATCATGGGATCATATTTTTTTTCACGAAACAATTGCTTTGGAGGTGTGGTCCTATTTTGCTCATATTTTTGTAGTGAACAGATTTTTGGTGTTTGAAAGTTGGAAGATTGGTTTGGAATGATCCCATGGTGGGTATATTAGGGAGGTGTTGCCTTTCTTGATTGTATGGTTTCTATGAGTCGCTCGAAATGATGCTAAAAATCGTGGAATCATGCTGAATGGAAAGAAAGTTATTTGGAGTGTGATTAAATATATTTGCTTTGGTGTGGCAGCCGACATTATCAAAGGGAAGCATCGGAAAGGATTTATTTCAGCAGCCCAGACTTTGAAGATTCCTTTGAGGTTTATGAGAGTGACTACTGTGTCTATGGTTTATTGGAAGAAGTCGAGGTTGGGGAGTTTTAAGATTAACACGGATGGTTGCTCAAGAGGCAATCCCGGGATGTCTTCCTATAGGGTTATCATTCGAGATCATGAAGGACAAGTGATTATAACTAAACATGGCCTCCTTGGGATGGGATCGAATGTGAGAGCAGAATTGTTTGCGATGTTAAAAGGATTAGAGCTATGTGTGGGCAATAACCTTTTTCCCATTTGGCTTGAATCAGATTTTTTGGTAGCTTTGAAAATGACTCATTCCTCCTTCAACTCGTGGGAGGTTCGAAATTTGGTCCAAGCAAATGCAGCTTCGGATTACCTGGCAAACCAAGCTTTTAAATTTTCTATTGATAGAGTTTTATTTAACAATAATATTGATAGAGGTCTTTTTGATATTTGTAAAGTTGATCGAATTTGTCTATCTTACATTAGAGTTACATGTAAATTCTTAGAGTCTTTATAAATTGTGTTAGGAGGTTAGGTTTGGCCCCCCTCCTAATATGGTTGCTTTTTCTATATATGACATGGTTGGTTTAAAAAAAAACCTAAACTCTAAATCCCTAAAACCCTAAATCATAAATCCTAAAATCCTAACCTTAAACCCTAAAACCCTAAATCCTAAACCCTAAACAAGTTGAGTTCATATATTTCTTATTCTCCTCTTCCACATAAAGTGTATTTTCTTCTTCCACATATGTATTCTCCACTTATTTTGAGCTGTAAAAGAAATTATTAATCTGACAGTTTCTAATCAAGCAACGGGAGCGAATACCTCATCATAGTCAATCTCAGATCTTTGACTGTAACCTTTTGCCATCAATCTTGCTTTGTATCTTTCAACTTCTCCCTTGACATTCTTTTTTTATTTTGTATACCCATTTCACACCAATTGCTCTATGCCCTTTAGGAAATAGAGTTAACTCTCATGTATCATTCTTCTCGATCGCCTTGATTTCTTCATCCATCGCATCTTTCCACTTTTTGCTCTTTATAGCTTCTTGGAAATCCATAGGCTCACAATCGACAAAGAGGCAAAATAGAGTAAGATTCTCTTGATTTTTAATTACCTCATAAAGGTCCTATAAGCTCCTAAAGCGTGTTACTCTTTCACTTGAAGTTGACACGAATAAATTTCCTTGAGTACTTAAGGTTGATGTTGCTAGTGGAGTAGTAGACTTCTCTCTTGTTTGTTGCATCATTGGTTGATTTACATCTTCTTCTTCAAAGTATGGGAAGAAGTTGTAGTCTTCATCTCGAGATTCTCATGTCCATTCTCCTTCCTCGTCAAATATGACATCTCGACTGATGATTGTCTTCCTAGTATCTAGATTGTATAGCTTGTATCCTTTTGAGTTAGTATCATAGCCAATAAAAATAAACGTTTTACTTTTATCATCCAACTTGCTTCTTACTTCGTCAAGTACATGAACGTAGGCTATACTCCCAAAAACTCTTAGATGAGAGATCTCAGGTTTCCTTCCGCTCCATGTTTCTTATGGTGTCTTACCCCATACACTCCTTGTTGGTGATCGATTGGATAAGTATATTACACATGCAATTGCTTCTGTCCAAAGTTCCTTTGGTAGCCTCTTGCCTTTTAGCATGCTCCTTGCCATGTCAAAGATGGTTCGATTCTTTCTTTCCGCCACTCCATTTTATTGAGGGGATCTTGAAACTATCCGAGGTCGTCATATTCCGTTGGCTTCACAAAATTCTTGAAATTCCTTCGAGATAAATTCTCCTTCTTGGTTAGATCACATAGCTTTGATCTCGAGACCACTCTCCTTTTCTACAGTAGCTTTAAATTTCTTGAATATACCGAAGAGCTCCAATTTTTGCTTCAAGAAATACACTCATTTTCCGACAAAAATAATCTATGAAGAGAACAAAATAATTACTCTTACCAAGTGAACTTGGCTTTATCAAACCGCAAACATTTGTGTGTATAAGTTCAAGTGGCTTTTTGGCTCTTGAATTTGACTCCTTTGGAAAATCTTTTCTGAAATGCTTGCCAAGTAGACATGTTTCACATAATTGGTCAGGATGTTTGATGCAAGGTAGTCCTCTCACCATTTCCTTCTTTGAAAGCAAATTCTAGTCCTTCGAAATTGAGATGCCCAAAACGAAGATGTCATAGCCAAGTGGTGTCTTTATAATAAGCTTTGAGACAATTTGCAACATCATTTTGAATATTAAGCAAGAACATTCTATTTCTTGACATTGACACCTTAGCAATTAAACTTTAGAAAAATAATTGTTCAGTTGATTGAAAATGATAGAAACTTTAGAAAAATAATCAGATATCAACTCGCATTCCTTCATACGAAGAGCATCAAATTGACTTCTTAATATTTGAAGGCGTAGCTTTTTTACCTTTTCTTCTCATTGATATGATACATGAAGCTTTTTCCATGTTTTCTTGGCCGAAGTAGCACTTGAGATTTTCTCAAAATCATCCTCATCTAAAGCTTGATAAATGAGGAAGAGAGCTTTCTTGTCTCTCTTTCTTAAATCTCCAAGACTATCTTTTTCAGTCGGAGATAATGTCGAGTCATCACGTGACTCATCGTAGCCTTTCTCCATAACCTCCCAAACATCATGAGCTCCAAGGAGCGCCTTCATCTTTATACTCCAATTATCATAATTATTCGCCTTAAGCACTGAAACTTGGAAGGGAACCATGCCGCCATTAGCCATAGCTCTGATACCACTTTGATGGAGAAAAAAAAAATATACGTGGAAGAAGAAAATATACTTTATGTGGAAGAGGAGAATAAGAAAAACGTGAACTTAACTTGCTTTCATTCATTGCAAAATTTAATATATTTATAGTGTTATTGGATAAATACTAACTCTCAAATATATTGAATCTAGACCATTTTTCTTTTTTACCACGAACTCTCATCCTTATCAATAATTATCTCCTCATCTATTCATGATATTATATATTTATCCATAATTATGATATTTTATTTCTATCCACTAACTTACACCTCATCAATTTACCCAAATTTTATCTCTATCCAAACTTTATCAATATCCAAAAACCAAGTTTAATTTCCAACATACGACGTCGGTATCTCCCTTACCTACCGCAGCATCGTCGCTTCAGTCGCCTCTGACACGGAGCTCAATTGCGAGCTCTACAAGTTCATGACGATGGAGACGTGCGTCTTCGTCGTGCACATGATCTCCGACCTCGGCGTTCGCCTGTTCCGCCGGGCAAACGGGCTCGGTAAGATGGCAGCCGGTTACATTTGGATCGCCACCGACAGAATAACGAACGCCATCCACTCGGGGTCGGCGACACTGAGGCCATGCAGGGCGTCATCGGCGTGCGACCTTATATAAGAAGTTCCAAGAAGATCTCCGACTTCACGGCCAGATTCAAGCACCGATATCCTAGATGCTCATGGGTAAGATGTGCAAATATATATATATATATATAAAGAAATAATATACCGTGCGACTTATATCACGTGATTCATTCGTGACAACGACCATCCAAGAGCCTAGATCCAAATCTATCATTAATTTTTAATTTTTAATTTAAAATTAAGTCAATACAATTTTACCATTTAGGAATTGAATTATAATGTTCAAGTTAAAAAAAATTAAAATATTTTTTTTAAAATACTCACAAGATAGATGACATAAGGAGTGTGGATTTAAGAAATTTAAGATTTAGAATTTAAATATTTTTTTATTTTAAAAAAATCTTTAAAAAAGATCACTCGAGACACTTAGATCATTTCTAAGCGCCTCGAGCATCCCGTCGCATAAAGTCAGGCGGGGATGAGTTGAGCAGCGTAACCTCACTCTCTCCCCCCTCTCTCTTTATATATAAACGATATGTTATTATACTATTCATTCGTAACTATTTATTTGGGGTGCCCTTAATCGATCCGGGGCACCTCGAGTGATGTTTCATAGAGTTTTTTACTTTGTTTGTTTATTTTTTTTAGCTTCGGAGTTAAGCTGATTAGATTTTACCTTTAAGGTTCGGAGTTGGACTATAATGCATAAGTTTAAAAAAAAAATTAGGTACTCACAAGGTATACAACATAAGAGGTATAATATTAGATTAGGATTTAAGGAATTTAAGATTTTAAAAAAATCTAAAATAAATATAAAAAAATTACTCAAGGCATTCTGGATCAATTGAGGGTGACCTGGATCATTGAGGACGCTCCGAATGAAAAGTCACGGACGAGTCGCAAATGCGGAGTCGGACAGCGTATCAGGACTATATATATACGATTTTGATATACTGCACGCCGTTTTCATCCGCGACTGTCCGCGAGTGAGGCGCCTGGAATCCCAAGCGCCTCAATTCTAAAACAACATTCTTTAAATTTTTTTTAGCTCGGGGTTTAGCCAATAAGATTTTACCTAAAGAATTTAGGGGTTGGGTTATAGTGTTCAAGCTAAAAAAAAATTAAATTTTTTTTTTGCTCACGGAATATATAATATTTGGGATATAATATTTAGAATTTAGGATTTAAAGAATTTTTTATTAAAAAAACTGATGTATATATATATTGAGGCCTGGATCAATTCCAAACGTGTCGAGCACCCCATCACGCACAGTCACGAATGGATGAGTCGTGTAGCATATCACTCATATATATAAAAAGAGTAATGTTATCGTGTTCATCTCCCACGCGCATCTCCATATTTATCTAAAAAAAAAATTTAGATAATATTTAGAATTTAGGATATTTGGGATATAATATCCCAAATATATGATATCTTGCTCGTCAGTTTTTTAAAATATTTTTTTTTCTCATGGAATATATGATATTTGGGATATAATATTTAGAATTTAGGATTTAAAGAATTTTTTATTAAAAAAAACTAACATATCTATATATTGAGGCCCGGATCAATTCCAAACGCCTCGAGCACCCCATCACGCACAGTCACGGACGGATGAGTCGTGTAGTATATCACTCCTATATATAGAAAGAATAATATTATCCTGCTCATCTCCGATGCGCATCTCCATATTTATTTTTAAAAAATTTATGATTTAAATTTTTTTTAGCTAGAGTATTATAATCTACCGTCTAAATCCTAAAAGTAAAATCTTAAACGATGTACTTGGAGTTAATTTTCTTTTAAAAAAAAATCCTGTTCATGTTGGGGTGCGCACAAGCTCCGCAAGGTAAGCAGGATGACAAATATCTATATATATATTATTCTGAATATTAATATATGTCACCTCTTAAACTCTAAGACTCACGTGTCATTTACTCATTATATTAATACTTTTCTTTTATTAACTCACATTCATGTTTATTTTCATATTAACACTCATTATTTATGAATTTCACTATCTATTTATTTTTTTATATTAAATAAATATATTAACTACGTTAAAAGAATTGAACGTGTATGTATATATATTATAATTATAACATTCCCACATTGATATTACCAAGTTCTAATAATCTATTTTAGTTTCTCTTATGAATGTCCATGATGATGGTGAAAGCCACAAGATAGTGCACATGACACGTTAACAAAAGAAAACGAGAAATGTTTTAAGGGCCACGTTTAGGTTTTTATTATGTATCTATCTGTTAATTTTTGCTTATGCCACATGATACGAATTCACTTCGATGGAATTGCTAGGCCAATGATGTAATCTTTCCTAAACTCTTGTAATTAAGAGAATATGAAAGTCTCACCTCTAATAGTATATGGATACCGATAACTCTTCTAAAAAAAATTCTCTTTTTTATGTAAGTTTCATGTCTCCCACAAATCCTTATACATTTCATAAGTCATCTCTATTAGACTCCAAAAATGCTCTCGCATTCTAAAAATTGACTCCTTTTTTCATATCCAAACTTCCATCAAAATCTTTCTAAAAATAACAATTAAATAGTTCTCAACTAAACAATTAGTGTCCCGGATAATAGTATAATAATTTGATCTTCTAATATATAATTAAGAGATTTAAAATTTGAATCTTAATTATGAAAAATAAAATCCCAGGATACACAACACATATGGTGAAGATTCGAATATTAAATTCTTTAATTATCTATTAAAAATCTCAGAACACATAACAATTTTACGTGAAAAATGACGTCCTAGGACACACAACACATGTGGTGAAGATTTGACCGTGAAATTCATGAAGCAAGGGTTCGATTCTCAACGGATGTAAGCTCGTTGGTTTCATAGAATTTTTTCTATCAATTATTAGAATAAATTAAAAAGCATAGCGGACGGTTCAAAAGTCCAGTATCCTTTGATTATATATTTTATTTAGATTTTTTTTTATAAATACATTATAATTAAATTTCAAATCACGAATATTTAAATAATAACTTGAGCAACCTGTCGTATACCATAGCACACCGGGACCGTAAGCCCACCATCAAAACTTCTATTGAGCATGATTGTCAACTTCGGAATCACTATGCTTCTTTAGTTTATTAAGTGTACATAGAGTAGAGCCGAATCATACACTCGGCCCAAGTCGAAACATGTTTTTTTATATATTTGGAAAATGGTAAATAAGGTGACATTTAAAATTTTGATTAGATATTATTTTTTTTTTCAAAATCATTTTAGTAAAAAATTAACAAACGTTCGAATATCGATAAGACACGTCGCAGGCTTGACTACTCAACCGTACAACGACTTTAGATGCTTAAAAACAACATAAATTTAAATAATAGATTATTTTTTTAATTTAGATATCTATTTTTTTGAATTGATTGATTTGATCATATTTTTTTTATTAATTATTAAAATAAATTAAAAAATATTCATAATTATTTATTCAGAATAATTAATATTTTTAAATTTATCATTTTATTAAAAAAATATCTTGAATTAAAATTTAAATTAGATATTTGATTAATGTCTAATCATTGTACTAAAGTCTCGACGGAAGTTAATAACAATATCCTTTCACTGATTTATTTTAATTTTTTAATTTTTTTTGAATGATATAAAAAAGTCATAAGGAATCATCAAAATAATAAATTTCACCTTTATAAAATTGTACCAAAATTCCGAAAGCATTAAGTACTAGAATAGAAAGGAATTATATACTGTTTTCATTAGCGCCGAATCACATTTGACGAATATCTCCCGATTATAACTATACAACTTTCGAGGAAAAAGTGACTAAAGGAAAAAAGTGATATTTTTCTTCCTTCCATTTCAATTTTACAAAAGGAAAAAGATTGCAGTTGCATTTCAAGTAAACATTCGATTAGGGGTAGTAAAAAAATTAAAATCTTGATATATCATATATATTGTATCTAAAAATTTAGTATGATATTATATTATATTGAAATTTTTAATATCGATATGAGATTTAATATCGATATGTCATATATATCATATCAATATCAAAATTTTTAATCCACCTCATTCGTCTTTCTGTTTCCCATACCTTTGTTCTCGAAGCTTTTTGTTGGCTTCCAGGCATGCCATCAATTTGTGAATCTTCATTAATAGGTCTAAAAATAGGCTCTTGGCTGTGGTAGCTTGTGAGAAGAAAAAGGCCCCCGTGATTTACCTCCTCCGTGTTGATCTTGGGACGGACTGGCGGGGACGCTGGGGGCGAGCGTTTCGCCTTTTTTTTTGCCACAATTGTGAGAAGAAAAAGGGTGTGATAAAACCTAGAATTTCCCGAGGTTCTTTCGATTGTCATACTTCTGACAGGAATTGTTTAAGCGATTTGATTACTTTATTATGTTGATTCTGACAACATTTGGATGTCAAAGTTCTAGCTTTTTAGATGAGAAAGTTAAACTTTCTCCCTTTTATCCTTGCAGACATGCAATCGGAGAGCACTACGTGATATAAAAAATCAAGTGGGTGTGCCATCATATGCTTGTGCGGTTAGTAAGAAGTATACCTACAAAAAAAAAAAATACTTCTTGCTTTATTTGATTGTTTTATCGCTTTGTTCTGTCTGATTTGTTCCTTTTTTGTAGTTGAAAAGAACTCAATATTTATACCACTTGTCTGATAATCAGGTTGATCTTAACTCCCTTCATTTCTTTTTTCTTTGGCATATATTTTTGGTTTTAACTTGATGGATTATGTTAAGAAAATTTGTGGCTACACTGGCAAGCAAATCATAAACTTTACAACAGGTCAATTTTGTAGATCAATTACCAAACAATCAGTGAATCTGTTTATAAATATTAAAAGTTATTCTTTTAGGAAAATGAAGAGCTCACTTTCATAATTAACGAATTAACAGCATGACTAGGTTTGGGAAGGAGAGCTAGTACAAAACATCTGTACAATTTCCAGTGAATTCAAAATGCTTGAATATTTGGAGATAGCTGTGAATGGAACCGTGGTGGATGAGAAGGAAAAATCGATGTGTTCTTCACTACCTTCAGTTCCTTTGGCAAGATATGTTGTACTTGTGCAGACTTTTCATTGAGCTTCTTGTATCAAATTGCTTTTGCAGGATCCCTCCAAACTCAAGGATGTGGACATGGAAAATCATGTCGTTGTGCCACTTTTTGACATTGATAGCTATGATTTGAAGAATCCACTTGCAGTTGTTGAGTATAACAAATATATTTATAAATTTTACAGAAAAATTGAGGTGAGAATTGTAAAGTATAGAGCAAAAATTTCTCTCCAGGTCAAACACTTTAGTAATCCCTTCTTATATTTTCATGGACAGTCCAGGTTGCAAGTTGTGTAAGTCCAAACTGCATGTCTCAACAGTTTGACATCAATGAAAAAATGAGTCATTATCATTGATTGGTCGATAGTGAGAGAAGAAATTAAATTGGGAAATATTTATGATATAAAAGTGAATATTAATGAATTTATTAATTATTATCATGGTAGTAACTATTGGAATAATAATTACACTTTTTTATTAATTATTACAATGGTAGTCCAAGTCTCTCATGGACTGGCCAAAGGAAGCAGAAGAAAGGCATTGATAATGCTTCTAGATCAGTCTCTGATGATTTCAATCTTCAAGATATTAGTGAAACTATGCAAGCATTTGTCCAAAAATTTTCAAGCTTTGAAGGAGCAGAGGTTCATGAGAGCAGGATTGTGTTAGTGAATATCAAATTTTTGTTCTAGTGTAATTATCTTGCCACTCTATGTTAAACCATCATTTACATTGTTCCTTCCATTTTTCTCTCTGTTGGACCAAATAAATCTATATATTGGAGAGCCACTCTTGCATTTTAGTGAACCAAAATGTCTGTAAATTTTGTTATCTTTCATTTTTGAACACTGATCTTGTTTTATCTATGCATTTGTGCTTTGCTATTGATGTTATTCAAGATGCTTGTGTTTTGCAGTCTCAGTGAAATTTTCAACTTTCCGAAACATGTGAAATCGTTATTGTTCTACTCCTCCGCACCGGAATTTTTTTTCATTCTTGTCGAAGCATCATTTGGGTTATTATTTGGCGTAGATGAATACTTGACAAGAAGTAGATTAATGTTTGCTCAAGAGATTCAAGTTGAGCCTGATGATGTTTAAACTTTTTTGTTTATCGTATAGAGCTTGTTTAAGTTTATGCATGTCAAATGCTTATCGAATTCAAGTTGAGCTTGAGCTTAATTTTATCGAGCTCAACTAGTGATATTGTTACCTTTGTATTCTACTTTACTTATCAAATTGTATATTCTTTAGTATTAAACGAACATTTTAATAAATATTAACAGCCAAACAAAATTTAATGTTGGTTAGATGGAACCCTAGTCAATTGTTTGAATTAAATGAATCCATATTAAATGTGCTTACCTGATTAATCATTTTTGAATTTTTTTATCTTCAGTCGTTGATAAAGTATTAAACAAATTATAAAATATTATTATAATATATATTGATACGGGTGGTTAGGCGTGAGTCCATTAACATCACTGATTGGTGTCACGTGGCGCCTGGTCAAAGTCAAGGTCAAGCTCAACGGTCACGTGGACACGATAACATCCCCGATCGGATAAGCAAGGCTCACTCACGGGGAAATGTTAACATTACCGATCGGGTCAACCTTCTAAATTCCCGATCGGATAAGCAAGGCCCAATCACGAGGAAACGTTAACATCACCGATCGGGTCAACCTCCTAAATCCCCGATCGGATAGGAAAGACCAACTCACGTAGACGCGTTGACACCACCGATCGGATCGACCCTGACCCCTCACCGACCGATCTCCCATTGGAACCCCCGGTCGGGTCACGCCTCATAACATCCGGTCGGACGCATACCTTCTTCTCACCGACCGAACTCTCCCAAGAACCCCGGTCGGGTATTTGTCTTGTTCTAACCGACCGGGAGACCTCTATAAACCTTTCCCCGGTCAGGTATAAGAGCAGCCTCATCATGGATCCCAGTCTCCTGCATAATTATGAAAGCTAACTCCGGCGCCGCTTGTACGACCACGACACCCCTCGCTCGAACAACCAAGGCACTCCGCCTGTACTGCCAGAACACCCTCAACGGTACCTCAGGCACTTCCCGGGAATTCGGGGAACGACGGTACTTTTAGGCCAGAACATGCTAACTCATGCCTCCGAAGCATGTGACATTAAATGCTGGTCGTACGCGCTCCTGAAGAATATATAAAGGACCCAATGCCGCTAAAAAAAGGAAATTTTTTCACACTCTCTTGTGCATACAGTTGCTATACGTCCGAGCTATCTGACATGACTTGAGCATCGGAGCGGGATCCCCAGGCCCTTCGCCTGGAGCTCTCTGCTAACCCTTCGTATCTCTCTGTTTTGTGTAAATTCCCGACCGGACACCTGAGACAGTAGACCGGCGGCGCACCCCGATCGAAGTCAAGAGCCCCGACGACCGACCAAATCACTCTGTCCTACGGTGGTCCAGTCAGCAACTCCCCAACTTACTGGTGGTTCATCCTTCGTGAGTCTCCGCGCAGGAACAATGGCCTTGTATGAGGGGTGTCGCCCATCGCTGCACGAACATAGAGGTGTGTTCGCGGTTGCAACACATTGGGAGAAAAAAATGGAGAAGAGAGGGAAAGTTATTTTTCATATTTAAATAGATGAAAAATATATTAAAAAATAATCTATTTAGGGAGTGAAAAAAAAAAGAAAGAGAATATAATCCATATTTGAATATTTTTTCACGATAATTTTTTTCTATATTTTTATTTTCATAGTCTAAATGATTTACTACTACATTACATTACATTAGTGTGATAATATTTTAAATATATATTTATTTGATTAGTAAGTTTATATTATAAAAATATTTAGTTATTTTTAAAAATAAATTTCTTATTAAAAATAATTTATTATATTTGTTCATAAACACTCTTTTTCAAATTCTATGTTATATATATTTTAAATTTATTTTTAAAAATTATATTGGAAACAATGTTTCATAGGTCCAAATTTGAAAAGGAGGAAGTGATGAGACGGGAGAAGTACGGGAGAAGCTGGTCATTTGTGGCTTATAATGACTGGTCAACTCCTAATGCTCTTTGGAGGAAATAAAAACGCGTTCTTTTTTCTACTGATGTCGCGGCGGTCAAAAACTCCACCTTCCTCAGCACCCACCACTCATCCGCTCCAAGCCAAAGAAACCCTTCTTCTCCTCTCCTCTCCCCTCTATCACATCACCTCGCCTCGCAAGTCGCCTCGCCTCATCTCGCTTCGTCGCCCCCAATCGGATCTCCATCTCCAAACCAATCTCGATCCCTTTCCGTTGGTTGGAGAAAGCTCGCCGGATTTGAGCTAGGATTGGTTGCAAAGGAGGTGCGACGGGGAGGACGTGGGGGAGGAAAAGATGAGATGAGATTGAACCCTTGTCTGATGCGTTTGAGTCCTTACACTGCTTCTGGGTGGGGTTTCGCTCATGGATAGGGCGAGGGCGGCGGCCGCTGCGGGCGGCTCGGAATCTCTGATCGCGACGCTGAAGAACGCGGTGCAGGCGCTCGGACGAGGGTTCGACGTCACCTCGGACGCGCGGTTGCTATACTGTAAGGGCGCGCCCGGGTCCCGCCTCGTCGTCCTCGACGACGCCAATAGGAGGAGCTTGGTCATCGCGGACGGCGGCAGCGCAGGGAGCGAGATCATTCTCCCCGATGTGCCCTTGGACATCAAGATCACCAGGGAGAGGGACCTGAGAGATCCCTCCGGCGTCTGTAGTTTTCAACAAGTAAGGGGGTTCTGGCCTATGGGTCGTCGAATTCTTCAATTTGTTGTATCGTCTGAGTTGCTCTTGAGCTTAGGTATTTAGAAATATTTTAGGGGTTGTATAGATCACATGCAAACATATCTATTCAAGTTATTCTGTTTTTTTTATGATGTCTAATGTCGGGATATTTGAAGCATATTCCTCTCTTAATCTAAGAAAACAATTCCCTGATTTTGTTTGTTTTATTTTGTATTTTAACTTTAGGAATGGATATGGAATCTTATCATCACAGTTAGAGGAAAATGCTCTCTTCTATGTAATATAGTTCATACAATGCATGTCCACCTCACGGAGCATCGAGTTGGATGTAGAATAAGATCTCTTAGATAGTAATGTAACTGGAAGCATAGTATTATGTGTGTGTTCTTGT
The DNA here is from genome assembly GCA_038050645.1 of Hedychium gardnerianum. Lineage (NCBI taxonomy): Eukaryota > Viridiplantae > Streptophyta > Magnoliopsida > Zingiberales > Zingiberaceae > Hedychium > Hedychium gardnerianum. The sequence goes on along the minus strand of JBBUKS010000055.1, from coordinate 1,343,451 downwards.
CACTTTAGATTTGAAAATATTGCAACTTGACTTATGTTGGCATGCTTGAGAAATTTTTTGAAAGGTTAATGGCTGCATATGTTTGCCAGATACAAAATTAAGCTGCAGCATTTTTTTTATGTGCAAAACATCCACTATTATCATTTCAATGTCAGTTCTGGAGCAGTGCACCTTTTTCTATTGTAATACTGGTTCTACATTGTCTCCAGATGGCTGAGCTTTTCAACAAGAAGTTAGGTTTGTCTGGAACAGTTCCTCTTGGAAGCTTTAACTCAATGTTCAGTGTCACTGGATCTAGTAAAGTTGATGCTGCAACCACCAAAGCTCTTGCTACGGATGGCTTTTACATCCCTTTGTATCAAGCTAAACTTATAAGCGACGAATTGGTTATCCGTGATGATATCAAGCATGCTGTTCCTCGCAATTGGAATCCACCAATGTTGGCTAGGTTAGTAGGTAATAGTCCTGTTTGCATCATGTCGAGGTATTATAATCATGTTTCTTTTTTTGGAGTTTTCAATGTATAATGTGCATAATTTATTTCCTTATCATTATGGAAAATCATATGCTATCTATCTAGGACTTCTATTATTATTATTATTATTATTGGTTATTTTCTGATTATCAGGTTTTTCATTTATATTTTGTTCAGCTTTATTGAGAACTTTGGCACCCATATAATCATATCGGTTACAATTGGTGGAAAAGATGAAGTGTATATTAAGCAGCACCATTCATCTCAGTTATCAGACTTAGAAATTGAAAACTATGTTAAAGAAATTGGGGACCAGCGGTTCTTGAACTTGCAACATCAGTCATTCAATGCTCCCTTGAACTACAAAGACAAGGTTAGTAGCCTTCCAGCCTTAGAAAAGTACATGTCACATACTGCTGTCATACTATTGACTGCATCCCTTGCAACTTCATCTTTTGTTAACAGTGGTCGCATATCATATTATCTAGAATTGCATTTCTCAACAAGGATGTTTACAAGTATGTGCATCTTGTAATTTATTCCCATAGATTGATGAGCCAATATGTCATAGCCTAAGAACTAATGAGAATTATCTGAAGATATCCAAATACTTTACTCATCTGCTTCTATTTGATGACCATACGAGATATTTCCAAGTCCTTCTGTTTGCATGTTTGAAGTAATTGAGATCATAGATTTTTTTTTTATCAAAAGAGAACCATTGCACTTATATTGGAAGACCTATATACTAAACATGCCATCTGCTACTAAATCCATGTGTACTAAAATTCAAACATAAGTATGAAGTTTTATACTCCACTATCCTGAACTGAGCTCGAAAAGTGTCACTATTATACTAGTAAATGAAATAATAAATAATAATATTGTTTTATTAAGTCGATACGATCTCCAAAGGAGTAGAATATTTTCTAGAGTATAATTTCCTTTCTTACCATCATATTATGGCTACAAAACTTGGCCCAAATCGACCAACTAGACCAAAAATTCTCGGAACCAGGGACATGGCCAGTTCGAGCATGTTCATAAACAAAAAATGCTTCAAACCTGGATTGAATACCTGTATAATATGTGGTTCAATTGAAACCAGGGTAATTTCTAGAGACTAGTATATAGTAAAGATGCCCATCTCATATAAGTTAACTTGATGGGTTGTGAGGGTATATCTATCTTTTACCAATACCTTTAATTTGCAATGCCTAATTCATAGGTATTTGCCTTCCTCGTTTGAAGCACCATTTGTCTCCATTCCATGCCTGCCACTTTGTTGTTGTTGTCAATCTTCAACCATTGCCAAAATTGTTGCTTATCATTGTTATTCAGCCTTTGCCAAGGTTATTCTTGCTTGTTTCAAACCCATCTTCAAAATGTCATACTGCCAGCTTTATTTCTTGTTCATCTATTGAGTGTCCCCTTGCTGGAGTTGTTAATATTAGCCCTCCACTATTCTTCAGCCCTTGCCAGATTTGGCAGTATAATTCATGCTCATTAATAAGATATTTTGGTGTTGTCTTCGTGATAAAATATAAAAATTACACAAACAAAGGTTTGTGCAGTAACAAGTCAACTTGATCCCATATTCTGGATTGAACTAATAAATTAGATTGGTACGAGTGAACCAATGAAAGATGAATGAAAAATGTGACTGCAGTCTGCTTAGGATACAATTGTATGACATACAACTATTTTCTGATGTAATGTTTGAATTTCTCTGGGAAGACTACTGTATTCTTGAGAATTCTCTCGCTTCATGAGAAACAACCTCAATACTTTGTAATTACTGTGTTCCGATTTAAGTGAAAAAAAAATACTTTTGTTAGCTGTATTTGGAGGCCATGTATATGGTGGAATTGCAACTATTCAAGATCATTACATACACGAATACTGATATGTAGCAATTTGAGAATTCCATAGAACATAGCATTTTTTTGTGGTATTTTGCCATTGGTCAATAGTTAATTCTTTATATAGTCCAAATGATGCTTTCTGGTATGCAGGATATTACTATTATCTTTCGGAGGAGGGGTGGTGATGACCTTGTTCAAAATCATGCAGAGTGGGTGAGCACCATTTCTTCAGCTCCAGATGTTATCAATATGACCTTTGTCCCAATCGTTTCTCTTCTGACTGGAGTACCTGGAGCTCAGAACCTAGTTCGTGCCGTTGACCTATATTTAGAGTGTATGTTCTGGTTAGGCCCTTGTTATTTTTTATTTTACTAAATTGTCTTTTTAGTTTGATTCTAAGGAATTAGAAATTTTATATTGCAATAGTTTTCTATGAACATTGCTATATGGAGCAAGTGATATGTTGTAGATGGGTCATGGGAGGCTTCATTTAATTTCTATTTGATGGTATGAGAGCATTAGCTTCTAGAGAAGGGAATGATTTTAGCCTTCTGATGTTATTGGACATCCCATTTTTAATTAATTTCTGCCACAAGAGATCAGATTCATTGGTGCGAGGCACTAGCAGGCATGCTGCTCTCGTCTGGGGACCCTTGTTTTATTGATCAATGCAAAACTTTCCTATTTTTCATTGTAATACTTGGATCTTGTCTATGCATTATTGCATGAGTCAGTATTGTTGCATAATTCCAAACTGTAAGATTTCCCACTTGATTTGTCTCACCTTTTGGAACTTATCTACACAATCCTTAACTGGAAACTTTTATTAGAATATTGTAACCTCTGTATCATAAAGATAATATCAAATGCACATTGTATGGCAAGTGTAGCATTTAACTTTTCCTGTTATGTGTCATTCTTTCAGTAACCATATAATCATGGATTTCTATTTTCAGCAATGTTGATTTAGTTTGCTTATGCCAAAAGGCTGACTTGTGTCAATTTTGCCTTGTGACCTTTAAATTGTAGAGATTGTATTCTTACATTTATATTTATAATTTTTCCTGCAGATAAGCCACCTATAGAAGAATTGCAGTATTTCTTGGAGTTTCAAGTACAAAGAGTTTGGGCTCCTGCACCAGTTAATATTCCCGGACACCAAAGAAAGGAACCCATGTGCCCTTCTCTTCAGTTTAGTTTAATGGGCCCGAAGCTTTATATTAGCACAGAACAGGTAAATAGGAATCTAGTTGGTAATTTTTTAGATAGACATAATCTTTATATTATGATTATGTGTCCTACCTCTTTTATGGAATTCACAGTAGATAATTGCAAAACCATTTTGATAATTATTATGTGTTCTACCCTTTTTATGGAATTTACAGTAGATAATTACAAAAGCATTTTGATCTGATGGCTGTGTATGAAATCATCTTTAATTGTTTAAGGAATTTTGAATAAATTAAACTATTTGCTTTTCATTAGCAAAGAAGACCAAATTCGTAGTCAATGTTCTCATTTCTTCTGTACAATATTCTTGTAGGTGTTCAACAAAACCTAGGTTTATATAAAAATGCTATCCTTTATTCATTGGACTTAACTTTCTGATCATGTTGACAATCACCACCTATCACTCTTTTAAATTGCTGGAGAATGTTTATTCCTCCAATTGCGTAGGTTGCTCAATGTTGAAGAAGCAATCTATAACTAAAACATACTGAAAAGAAGAGCTATGTTTTATGCTACTTTTTGTTATGTCACATCTGAAGATTGATGATGAATGAGTCTTATCAAAAAAATTTAGCTAAAGAAAATGTGGCTATTTTCAAGTTCTTTACTGTGGTGTATTGGTACAAAATTGTAGCACTGTAGTGATGGAAAAAAACACATTGGAAAATTGGTTTAGCACGTCTTGCTATATTATTAAACGCTGCAGATTTGTAGACCTTTTATTCCACTTATATTACTGATTCGGAAGCTACAAAAGGTTTTTGTTCTGCTGATATACTCTCTAGCTAAGAACTTCAGAACTTAGTGCAGGTATCTGTCAGTCGTAAACCAGGCACGGGCCTTAGGCTAAGCCTTGAAGGGAGCAAACAAAACCGGTTAGCCATCCACTTGCAGCATTTTGCAACCTTACCGAAGATCCTCTTACCTCACTGGGACTCGCACGTTGCAATTGGCCCACCAAAATGGCAAGGCCCTGAGGAGCAGGACAGTCGCTGGTTCGAACCCATTAAGTGGAAAAATTTTGCCCATGTCAGCACCGCACCCATTGAGAGTACTGAAACAAGCATTGGTGACCTCTCTGGCGTTTACATAGTGACAGGAGCTCAACTTGGGGTATGGGATTTCGGTGCCAAAAGTGTCCTACATCTCAAACTGTTGTTCTCTAGGGTCCCTGGCTGCACCATAAGGAGATCTGTTTGGGATCACAGTCCTACTAGCCAGGTGCCGAAACTAGAGGATACATCCTCTTCCACTTCAGGAGACAGCTCCAAGCTCACAAAGATTGTTGACATGACAGAGATGCTGAAGGGGCCACAAGATACTCCAGGCCACTGGTTGGTAACTGGAGCCAAATTAGGGGTCGAGAAAGGGAAGATTGTCGTGCGTGTAAAGTATTCCTTGCTGAACTACTGAATCCCATCTCAGTATCTTTTTGTTATCCAGTTCATATTCAGTCCTTTGAGGCATTCTTTATATGGGTAGCAGTGTTATTTTGTTCCTCTATTACATTGTTAGACAAAATGTTAGTTAGCACAGCCCCTTTGCTGCTGTTTGTGTTTTTGAGAAGTTACATTCTTATTTGTAACATGAAAACATTCCATTCTGAAGTTTGCTTGTATTCTACCTATTGCTAGACTGATGATTTGGATTAAAAGGCAGAATTTTCACCTTCTTCACTCAGGTTTATCAATCGCGAGCAAGGGGCAGTTTGAGGCAGGTAATGGGGTTGTATCCTATATCTATACCAAGTAAAGAAGATAGAATAAAAGCCAAAGCTGATGCTTCTCTGAAGAAACTTGGTTGTTGTTCAATGTAGGTAATGCTGATCCAATGATGTTGCCACTGTATGCCTCTCTACCACTGATGAGTCATGAACTACTTAAAGATTAACAACTATACAACTGAACTTGTGCAGAGTGAGGGCATCTCATGGTTAGTTGTTCTAATCCATAACTTTTTCATTTGCCTTTTTTTTTTTAATATAATCTTGATGTCGGGTTTCATTCGACTAATCTTGGATGTAAACGATCTTTCCATTTGGTTTGCCTACCTGGTTATAACTAAGCAACCCAATGATCTCAAGTTTTGGTTTTCATTTGTGAAATTTCCTTACAAAGCTACAAAATTTGAAAACATTTTATTTGAGGGACTGGCTCTTACCTAATCCCAAATTTGTTTGCCTTCACAGAAAAGTCCAAAAGGTAAGTTTTCTCCAATACTTTGTTAAATTATTTAACAATATTAATAGTTGAGAGATATTACAATAAAATTTAAGAAGTATTTTTTTAAGAAGAAAAAAAAATACAAGTTTCTAATAAGACAAATTTAGAGCACCATGTAATTAATATAATTTAACCCCACGCCTAAAGATAAACAAGAGAAGTTTAAGCTAATCAAGCAATTAATCTTTTCTTATATTTTAACTCCAGATATCAAATCACAGAACTATTTCTTTATTTGCTCACCATGTGCTCATTTATCTCTGTATGAATACAAACCAAAAAAAAATACAGTCAAACGAAATAAAAATAATAATAAATCGTGCATGCGTCAGAAAGGAGAAATCAAGACCCAAATCAACGGCCACAAATCCATCACCCGGTTGTCCCGACCCACGCCGCCGCCGCCATGCCCCGGCGAAGCACCACCGAGTACTCCGGCAGCTCCCCCAGCCCGGCGAACATCGCGTCCTCCTCCCCCGCAGTCTCCCTCTCCTCCGGCACCAACCCCGCCTCCCCGCCGCCTCCGAAGAGGACGGATCCGTACAGCAGCTCGTCGGATCCCGCCGAGGTGGAGGAAGGGGAAGCCACGTCGGTGAACCACCGGAACTCCCCGCCGTCCTCCAGCTCCGTCATCATAGACGCCAGCGGATCCTCCGCCGCCGCCGCCGACGTCAGGCATTTATCCTCTTCCCTCCCCTCCTCCGGCAGCGGCGGCGGCGGAGCGTGGTGGCGACGGGCGCTCTTGGGTAGCGGCCCAGGGTGGTTGTGCTCGAAGGAGTAGGTGACGACGAGCGTGGTGGGATCGTGGTGGCTCCGCTCCACCTGCTTCCTCGCCGGGCATCCCTTGCAGCTGCTGCACCGGTAATACCCTCTGCGACATCCCTTTCGATTAAGAAAACTTTTGCGCTAAAATTTTATCGTAAATTTAGTTCGAGAATTCATGGCCTCGACCTCGGGTAAGGAGATCCCTTGATGGGTTTCTGGCCGTACTTCCTCCAGGCCCAGGCGTCCATCGGCGGGAACACCTCCCCACCGACTCCATTCTTCCCCCGGAGCCCCTCCGCGTTGCCGACCGGCACCGACACCACCCGCTTCTGCACCGCCCGCCGGCTGTTCGACAGATTGCACCAATGAGATCGACACTTACATATCCGGCGAACTCCCGAACCAGAGTCGATAGCTCTCACCTTTTCTTGGACGGAGGCTGAGTCGCCCTAAAGTTGCCGCCTTCGCCGGCGGCGAGCTTCTCAGGTGAAACGGCAACGCCGTCCTCGTTAGCCTCCCAAGAATCCAACGACATCTCCTCCGTCATGACCAATTGAGCGGAGAAGGGACAACCATGCCTTTGTGTATATGTAAACAAAACCGGCATTTAACGTTTATTAAAAACTATTAAAATATTAAAAAAAATATATATTTTAATATTAATAAAAATTTGTTCAATATTAACTACTTAATATTAGTTAAGTCTTAAATATTTTAATATTTATTAAAATTATTCTAATATTGAATATTTAATTTCATCTTTGCCACCCATCACATGAGCAAGTGGAGTTTCTTTAATGTGTAATTAACTTTGTCAACTTCTTAAATGATTTTTTAAAGTAAAGTCAACTACAAATTTGGGGTGAGGGAGGCCATAAACAGGTGATAGTGGTAGTAATTAAAAGGTTAATTATTAATTAAGTGGAGGATTAAGGCGCTATGTGCTCGGTGCTCCCAATGAGGCAAGCAAATTAATAATTAAGGGGAGGAAGTCCAACAAAGAGATCAATTTTATTTTAGTGTTTTTTGATAAAAAAAATATTTTTACATTTTATTATTTTTTAAATACTCTAAATTTAAATTTCATCAAAAAATATTTTGTTCTTTGTCAACATGTTTATATGAAATAAAAAATATGTTTGCATAATATTTTCAAATTTATGATTTAAAATTTAGTCTATATATTTAAAAAACTTCAGGAATATTAATTTGCATTCAATATATTGCAAATAATATTGATTTTAAAGTAAAGAATTTGCAGAGTTTTAAGGACAAGCAATGGAGATTGTTCCTTTAACTATTCCTTCCTAGATATCGCCTCAGGAAGCTTGAAGGTTGAAGGTCGATCAGCTCTATTTCTCGAGTACTCTCGCCACCTTCTCGCGGCTGCCGCAGCTCTCTTCGCTCTCTCCTTCACTTCTTCCTCTGTCGACAAGAACAGAAGCATCATGATTAAGTTTGTGATGATGATACCGATTTGTTCTTACCTTCCTTTTTTCTGAAAGATTTGCGCTAATGTGGATTGAAACATTAAAAATACCTGTGTTTTCGTGATTCTTTGGCGAACCCCAAATATTGCTCCAAGATCCGGCCTTGTCGGAGTCTTTCTGCTTCATCATGCACATTTTAGCCTTTTCCTGAAAAGTTCGATAGACGCACGATGAGATTTGGAGTAAGCAATTGATTTATGAGTTATTTTTTCCACGAAACAGAAGGCGTAAATGAATGAATAGACTATCAATCGCTGTCTCGTTGACTAGTTTAGTTAGGATACCTGGTTTTCGATGAGGAAGAGTGCAAATCCATTCGCGGGAGTTTCTTTTCAGAAATACATGACGATGTCTAACTATAAAATTTCTTTTACTCGAGAACTCGAAAGAAATCAAAGCCATGGAGTGAACAGCCTTTCTCGAGGATCGGAGAACCTATGTTAACGAATACGAACGATAGTAACAACATTCTACAGCTTCTAGAGTTCACAAAAAATATCATCCATGTCGATACCTAATAGCCAGTATCTTCTTCTGAAGCGCCGGAAATTTGAACCTTCAAACTCGAAATTTTTTAACGGTATTTACTAAATCTAACATACTAAAGCTCCTAATGGGTGGCGCCCAAGGGAAGCATATTTGTGAAATGCTTGCGAACATAAACAGGAAGGAGAAATTCAACAAACTAGAATGAACCACGAGAATTGAGAAAACAATGTAATAAATTGGAAATATCGATGTAACTTGATCGCATTCGAATCTATCCCTTAAGAAAGAACTTACCAAAACTTTCGCTTGGCGCTTTTCCCATCTTGAACTTGCCTGCCACATCGAAAATCATATTCACTTTCAGAAAACTATAGCACAAGGGATACCGATAGAATCACTAAAAAACAAGCCACTATATTAGAAAGTAATGCGACGACTTTGTAGTTCTAAAAATACCAGAATTTAGGAGTTACTAATTCCTATAAAAAAGACGATTCGTGATCTATAATAAAAAAAATCTTTATGTACCATCCTGAAAACATTAATGGATGCTCTCCCCATTCCAGCAAGCATTAGTCCAACCTGCTCAAATCGAAACAACTTTATCATCAGCTTAACATATTGCAGCGACATTCTAATTAAATTAGTTCACCATAATCTGTCAAATCCTCTTTACACGAGAGAATTATGAATGAATCAAACAAAGAATCATTAGTTTTAAGATGAAAAATTGTCTTATCGTACATTTATTCTCTCAACCCTACGCATTTCATCTTCGAGGAGAGAAAGTTGTGCGGCAGATGTCCAGTGAATGCAATCGACTGGGCTGAAATATAAATTAACAACACAAGCAAGTCACAAAATGGAAACAGATATATACATAATCTATATATACGATTCATGAACTCAATGAGGGGTGATATCATGTCCATGAGTGTCGTAGCATGGAGCAAAAGGGTTCGATGCTCAAACTACATGAGTTTAGCAGAAGAATGAGGTAAGAGATCCTCGCACAAACTTACAGATTCTTCTCGTACTGCATAATAAATGCTTTTATATCAACAAGATATTCTCAATTAGGAGTAAAAACTTAGAGAAAGCCAGAAACTACTATTATTATATCTTCCTCTGTAAGAATACGATATTTTGAACATTTTAACGATAGAGAATCAACAAGGACAATATGTTCTGATAATCACGTGCCTCTACTCTTTATTCAAATTAAGCATACACTAGATGATTCAAGTTAGATGATATTCAAATAGTCGATGAATTTCCAGTATGATATCTCACCAGGAATCAATTGCTTCTTGAACCAAGTTAGGATTCCCCGATTGGCTGCAAACTCTAGCACGGCCAAAGTCTTCCTCTATTTGGAATACATCCGAGGCCACATTAGCACAATTTTTGCACCCTGCTCATACAAGGAAAGAAAACATCAAAGATGAGTGCTACTTCAAATCAGAATTTCACTAGTGCATGACAGCTAAGGTATACAGAATTGGTGAATCAAGTTCTTATTGCTAAAAGCATAATATGAATATCTAATTGTAAGTAAATTCAGATTCTATGAGCTTAGAAGAGCTGTAAAAAAGTATACAATATATGCACTACGAAGTCATGAAGAGACCCTATTATGGTTGCTTGTTATCAGATACCAAACTTAGAAACTCAACATACCTATGCAACAAAACTCATCAACAAATGCATGATCTTTTGGTGCGCTATCATCCAAGAAAGGATTCATAGCCGTTGGGGCATATCCATGAATTTCATCGTACACCATACGCTGCACAGGATCACTAAGCACCTGTTCTTTCCAGTCATATTAATTCACTGAATAATCAGTTTTCCAATATATGTGAGATTGTAAAACCAGACTTAAAAAATCCATTTTGAAAAACTTACCGAATAAACCTCATTAATGAATATGCAGAAGCTATTAATATCTGGATTGTTCCCGCTCAAGTCTGGATGGCATGATTTCATGCAATCATAATAAGCTTTCTTAATCTGCTGAGGGGTGGCATCCGGAAGCTGGTAGGAGTAGTATAATACATCAGAACCAGGACATTTAATCATCATCATCAAACCTTAGATACAAGCTATCTTTAAATTTAGATAATAAGCGTACAATTCTAACTTCTCCACAAGAAGCAACTTTAAGTCTTCATAACTAATTTCTGCATCTTGCTATTACTTTCTTCAATCTGTTGCACACTAATCTTGAAATTGGTAGTTCCTCTAGTCTAACTTTGATATGTAGAAGGAACATCAAAATGCATTTTTAGCCTTCACAGAGGTTGTAGGATGACTCAGGATCAATCTATGGGTGATGGCTGGATGAAGAAGACATGATGAAGGACAAGGTTGTCATAATCAATCTATGGTTCGGAATTAGGATTGAAGTGAAGGATGCAAGATCTTTATCATACATATTAACTTTTAATCTATACCAATAGCAATATTGAACATTTTTACCAACCAAAATTCATGGATGGGTTCATGAACAAGGATGATCAATAGGAAAAACGGACTTACCAGCCCGAGAACAGTGTAGTAGTCATCGGCAACGTCATCGCGCCACGAGAAACCCCCAACCGTCGCCGCAGCGATTCTGAAGTCCCTCTTCTCCTTCCGACAGCTCCGACGGCGACCAGGTGTGGAATTCTCCGCAACCGCGATTGCCACGCTCGGCCACCGGTTTCCATAACACGGCGACAACTTGGGGAATTCGAGGACCAAGACAGAGCGCACCGGCGCGAGCAACTGGGCCATCCGGCTACAAACAAAGTGAAGCCGGTTCCGTTTCCTGTGACGTACAAAGTTCTTCTTTTTTTATTTCTATAATTTTCTTTTCTCCTCCGCCTCTCAAAAAAAGAGTCTTTTTTCTTCCACTTTTCCCCCAATATTCGATGTTTAGGTTTTCATGAGGCCCTGAAATTTCCATCCTGTTGACTTTGATTTATAAACACGAGCAAAACTCGGAAGAAAAAAAGGGGAAGAAATACAAAAAAAAAATCGAGGCGGAGACAAATCGAGGCGGGACCTGGTGAATCCGTAGCTTTCACGAGAAGTGGAAGGCATCAAGAAGAACGGAGAAGCGTGGGGCCGGGATGATGGTTGAAGCTCGGACCCGCGCTTGCCTGGCGCAGGCTCCGCCACAACTCCGCCTTGCTGCGGGGCGGCACGCATCTGGCGAACGAGGGCGAGCTCATAAGTCCGCCAAGGAGTCTCCCGGCGTCCGTCGCCGGAGGCGTAGAGCCAAAACGTTGCGTGGACGCAAGGAGTTCGGCTCGTGGCGAACTCCAGGTGCCCTCGCCGTACACGGGACCCACTGTGTAACAATTTTCTAATTTAAATAATAAATAAATAAAAATGGGCTGGCCCATTAACCGGTTTAATGGAGAGAGTAATGGGTTATGGTCGGCCCAATAAGTGAACTAATTCGGTCCAATCCACTGCACCAAACGTAGCCGACCTCGCCTCGGCCGACACCGCCACTACCCGTCGCTTCACTCGTCGCTTGCTCCCGCCGCAACCCCATGAAATGCTGAGCTCCACCAGCCACCTCGACAGCAATCCTTGCTTCCATTCTTTCCTTCCACCTGCCGATGCCGACGCTCCAACTCCTCTGCTCCTCTACAAATGCCTCCTCCTCGCAAAGGATCGCCCACCACATCGGCGGCGGTCGAGGAGACGGAAGATTGGATTCCGATTAGGGAAAGATCATGGAGAACGAGGTTCCGTTATGCAGCACCTGCGGCGAGTCCGTGGGTTTCTCCACTGTCGCCAGGGAGGAGGTTTTCGTCGCTTGCAATGGATGCAACTACCCTCTCTGCAGCGCCTGCCTTGAGGACGAGATCAGGGAGGGCCGTGACTGTTGCCTTCGCTGTGGGGAACCTTACGCCCGCAATGCCACGGGTTGGATAGTCCATCGTTTTTACGAAGTTTTGTTTTTGGCCGTCATACAGAAATAAATCTTACTTCGTTGTTCTTTGGTGTTCTGAAATATTGGATTTTGCAGAGAAGGTGAGTGATGAGACTGACAATCACGAGGATTCAGGTGTGAGATTGAGAGCCACAGGCCGTCTCCATGATTATGAGGTAGATTTTTTGTTCCATCTTTATCTTTTGGATGAAACTTAACGCATTGAGTTGATAAATTTATCCACTTTGATCTCTTTAGATAGTTTAGGATATTCTCTTATCTCGAGTAATTTTCACAGGAAAATGGAAGCCATATTAGAAGCTCGAGTAATCTCTCCTTCGTTGAAGGTTGTGCTTAGATTTCAGTTTGTTATTTTCCCGCTGAAATATCTACTTGATACTTCAATTTCTCCTATTATCTCACTTGTATGATGTTGCTTCCTTCTCTGTATAGAGCCAAATGGTGAATCTGGGAATCCATTATGGAAAAACAGAGTGGACAGTTGGATGGAAAAAAAGAATAAGAAAAAGGCTGCGAAGAAGGTTGAAAAAGCTGAAATTCCTGTAGAACAGCAAATGGAAAGTCCAGAGTAAGGACATAATTTCATTGAATTAAGTTAACCTCAGAAATTGTAACTTGTTTACTGTTACTGGATATAGTAGAGTTTCTTACTGTTTGTTAAATTTTTTTTATAACTGGTTACATTTGCAAACAAATGAGGCTGCAGATCCATACTGTATTTATTATAACAAGAATAAGGATGGAAATTTTGACTCTTGAACACAATGTTCACTATTTCCTTCTTTTTTTTCATGGTTAGTCATGTCAGATTCCTCTATATTGGCTCATAGTTGTAAGACATTCCAGGCCGAGGAATATGATTGTATCCTCTTTAAGCGTACTGATATTCCTGGTTCAGTATTACAATTGTTCACTTTCGTTTGGCCTTGTGCAGGTATCTAGAGGCTTTTGAATCTTTTTCAAGAGTTGTTCCACTTTCACCCAATAAGCTGACTCCATATAGAGCTGTGATCATAATGAGATTGTTAGTTCTTGGGCTCTTCTTCAATTATAGAGTATCCCACCCTGTCGATAGTGCCTATGCTTTGTGGCTCACATCAGTCATATGCGAGATCTGGTTTGCAGTCTCTTGGGTATTGGATCAATTTCCCAAGTGGTCGCCTATAAACAGAGAAACTTATATCGACAGACTAAGTGCAAGGTATGTTTCTGTAGATGTTCTTTGTAGATGCTGATGTTTATGCCACATCACAATTCACATGTACTATGCTATGCTTGTGGATCTTCTGAATCAATCTGTGGGAGGTATGGTATTCATTAACAATAGCCAAAACTCATCCTTAATATTTGACATTTGTTTTGAAGTCATAATTATAAATAATTCTTTGGTTAAGTGACAAGTAAGCAGAATAGAATTAATAAATATTAAATGGCGATTGGTAGGAGGAATAGAAAACCTTGTATATATGCATGTTCCTTCATAACTGCATCTGCAGGTTGTGTTTACTATATTTTTCCAATATACTAAACTTTTCATGAGAACATATTACTTGTATGTCAAATACTAGATACAAATTATTAACTAGGAATACAGGATATGTAATGCTAGAGTTATTGATTATGTTTCTTCATTCATTAGCTTTTGAGCTTCTCACTGAAGCTTAAGTGAATCAGTTTGGCTAATTTATGATGTTTGGTACTCTAGTTGGAATGTTGGATAACATTTATAACATTTTATGCTAACTGAGAACTAAAATCTTGAATATATAGGAGCAGGAATAGCCAAAATTAGTAGCTGACCCCAACTAATTGGGTCTCATGGCTTATTCTTGTTGATGTTGTTGATCTAGTAATCACCAAAATGCAACTCGGCAGCTGAAATATAGGATGACTTGAAACGAAAAAAATACACAAACAGGCAAAACAATTTTGGCAGCACTGCATTAAAATCAGTAAAATATTATGTTTTGATGCATATGCTAGATATTGTTTCTTTTCGACCAGTTGAATCTGATAGAATTTGTCCATATGTTTCTATTCGATCAGTTGAATCTGATAGAATTTGTCCATATGTTCTAAAAATTTTACACGTATACTTGCTAGTTTGATTACATACGTTATGTTGTATTTATGTATTAGAATTTGAAAAATCCAATTGTTTATCCTTCATTTCCAAACACGTCTTTACACAACTTGCTGCAGGTATGAACGGGAAGGAGAAGAATCACAACTTGCTGCTGTAGATTTTTTTGTCAGTACGGTTGATCCACTCAAAGAGCCACCATTGATTACTGCTAACACTGTGCTTTCAATTCTTGCTGTGGACTATCCTGTTGATAAAGTTTCTTGCTATGTATCTGATGATGGTTCTGCTATGCTTACTTTTGAATCTCTTGTTGAAACTGCGGAGTTTGCTAGAAAATGGGTTCCTTTCTGTAAGAAGTATGCAATTGAACCAAGAGCACCCGAGTTCTATTTTTCACAGAAGATTGATTATTTGAAAGATAAAATACAGCCATCTTTTGTCAAGGAGCGCAGAGCAATGAAAGTAAGTATTTTCTTTTAGGCCTGAAACTTATTGGAAGTTCTGGATTCTTTTTCACCAACCTGCCATTGGTAACTGATTTTCTTGTTGACGTGTTAGCCTATATGTGTAATAATATATGAGAATTAGAGGGATGCTGCAATGAACTAATGCCTTTGATTCTTTGCAGAGAGACTATGAAGAGTACAAAGTGAGGGTAAATGCTTTAGTTGCCAAGGCTCAGAAAACGCCAGAGGAAGGTTGGGTTATGCAAGATGGAATGTCATGGCCAGGAAATAATCCACGTGACCACCCTGGCATGATTCAGGTTCATCACTTTCTTATCATGAAATTAATTCTTTCTGGACTCTTGTAAGTGATTGAATTTAGTAACTCATTATTATCTATATGTGCTTATAAATTTGACAAAGTTTTTTAGCATAAGTTCTGATTACATCCAGATCATTCATTGTATTCCTTTTCTTTTTTTGTCATTTACTTTCTTGAGGCATCTAACACTTTGTACATTATTAAGGTTTGAGATCCACTTGTCAAGGTCTATTTAATAACACCTATTTTAGCAAACATATTTGTCAAAGTTGAATATCAAGCTGCCCTGTCAATAGACTAATCATGGATCAATTATTACATTCTCATTAGTTGAGATTCTCGAGATTACTTAAAGATATATCTGTCTACATCTGTATGCTTTTCCTTCCTGAACATCTTAGAAGATATTGTTGGTTAGATATGGGATTAATCCTTCAGAATAATCTTAAACTATGACCTTGAGCATTGTGAATCATATGCAAACTTGCTCAAATATTTGAATCGAATCTTCATAAATTGGGTTTATCTTTATGAAATTCTTGTTTTTCATTCACTCAAATTTCTTATGTTTCATCTTCTTCTTTTTTTAAGGTCTATATCCTCCTTTTCTTCACAATAAGGGAAACTTGTTTTTTGGTGGATCCCACTTGACGCTTGTTTTTTTTTAACCTCCTTTTGCTTGAAAGTTGTTTCTACATCGTTTTCTTTGTCACTCTCTTTCCTTTCTTCCATTTCATTTATTTTCCTAGTGATAGTAGGTGATGGCATTGTGCCTTAATAGTGTACAGGTGATAAATAAGAGAACAATAATGTTTCAACGCTTAGAATTTCTCAATTCTGTCATAAGATACTCCTAGTCTACGCATATAAGTTTGGATTGAATAGAAATATTTGGCATATCCCAAATAATGCCAATTCAGTTCATTTGATGAAGAAAATGTAAAAAATTAACCAACCGATAAAGTTCTATTTACAATTTTGTTCAGGTTTTCCTTGGATATAGTGGTGCTCATGACATTGAAGGAAATGAACTTCCTCGGCTAGTTTATGTTTCAAGAGAGAAGAGACCTGGATATCAGCACCATAAAAAAGCTGGGGCCATGAATGCGCTGGTAGACTATTTTATCAGTAATAAGAATTTATTTACATCGATGCCATCCTTTTGTAATCTACAAATATCTTAATATTACAGGTTCGAGTCTCAGCAACTCTGACAAATGCTCCCTACATTCTTAACCTTGATTGTGATCACTATGTTAATAACAGCAAAGCAGTCCGTGAAGCAATGTGTTTCATGATGGACCCAGAGGTTGCAAGAGACGTGTGTTATGTTCAGTTTCCTCAGAGGTTTGACGGTATAGACCGCAGTGACCGATATGCAAATAGGAATATTGTGTTCTTTGATGTAAGTCTTAGAAACTTGAACTTTTGATCATCACATGGGCCTGTACTATTTGGTGAAGTTTTCCTTTTTGTAGGTAAATATGAGGGGGCTTGATGGCATCCAGGGACCAGTTTATGTGGGAACTGGTTGCGTTTTCAATAGACAAGCACTATATGGCTATGGACCAGCCAATTTGCCAGTTTTACCGAAGTCTTCATTTTGTTCTTCATGCTGTTGTTGTTGCGGCCGTTCTAAGAAAACCTCAGACAATCAGACTGAAGTTTATCGAGATGCCAGGCGTGAAGATCTCAATTCTGCTATATTTAACTTAAGAGAAATTGACAGTAAGCATATTCTACTGCAGTCTTATGCACTTATGGATTGTTGGTTTCTATTATTTCTTACTTGTTCTGTCCTTCATGTGCAGATTATGATGAACATGAAAGGTCTTTGTTGATCTCCCAAATGAGCTTTGAAAAGACTTTTGGGCAGTCTTCAGTATTCATCGAGTCCACCCTAATGGAGAATGGTGGTGTGCCTGAATCTGCTAATTCTTCCACTTTAATCAAGGAAGCTATCCACGTCATTGGCTGTGGATACGAGGAGAAGACAGAATGGGGAAAAGAGGTGAAATTTATTCTTCTCTGAATATCATGCTAAAGTTGTTTTTTGTTTATGTTCCACATCTTAAAGGGTCATGTCATCGTGTTAGCATCGATATAATTCAATTTCTAACAAGCCAACAAGTGATCGAACATGTAAGCCTTGTTCTATCCAGACGTGTGTAATAACTGTAGTTGCAAAACCTCGAACCAGTGGCTTGAAAGCAGCAAGCTTTGAATTATCACTTTCCATCTCCAAACTGTCCTTGTGATCTTATCGGTTCAGCAATGCCTTTACATTATGCTCTTTAGCAGTCAACCTCACTGCTTGAGAGTTATGCATTTGACTTGTTGATCTTTAATTTTCATGCTTGTAAATTTTTTGCCTTTCATCGACGACCTAATTTCCTTATGTTATGAACAGATTGGCTGGATATATGGATCTGTCACAGAAGATATTTTGACAGGATTCAAAATGCATTGCCGTGGATGGAGGTCTATCTATTGCATGCCTACAAGGCCTGCTTTCAAAGGATCTGCCCCGATCAACCTCTCCGATCGATTGCATCAGGTTCTTCGTTGGGCTCTTGGTTCTGTTGAGATCTTCCTCAGCCGACATTGCCCCCTTTGGTATGGCTATGGCGGCGGCAGGCTGAGATGGCTTCAAAGATTGGCTTATATAAACACTATCGTCTATCCATTTACGTCCCTTCCACTGATCGCCTACTGCTCTTTACCAGCCATTTGTCTGCTCACTGGAAAGTTCATCATTCCGACGGTACATTCTTTTACTGTCTATCCTCCCAAGTTTGTTCAATGATTGTACTTCCATTCTTCCTCATGATTGTACTGCCTATCGAATTGTCTCAACCGCTATTTTGTTGTTTCAGCTTTCCAACGTTGCAAGCGCTCTGTTTCTTGCTCTATTCATGTCCATCATCCTGACGAGTGTTCTTGAACTGCGGTGGAGCGGCATCGGCATCGAGGACTGGTGGCGAAACGAGCAGTTCTGGGTGATCGGAGGTGTCTCTGCTCATCTATTTGCAGTTTTCCAAGGAATCCTAAAGATGCTGGCAGGCATTGACACCAACTTCACTGTCACCGCCAAAGCTACAGACGACACTGAGTTTGGCGAGCTCTACGTGTTAAAGTGGACCACCGTACTGATACCTCCGACAACCATCCTAATCGTCAACTTTGTCGGTGTAGTCGCCGGATTCTCTGATGCGCTGAACAGCGGATACGAAGCATGGGGGCCGCTCTTCGGGAAAGTATTCTTCGCAATGTGGGTGATTCTGCATCTGTATCCATTCCTCAAAGGTCTCATGGGAAAGCAGAACAGGACGCCAACGATCGTCGTGCTATGGTCAGTGCTTTTGGCTTCAGTTTTCTCACTTTTGTGGGTAAAAATCGATCCTTTCATCAACATCTCCGACGACAACAAGTCCCGCGGATGCATCGATATCGATTGTAAGTTCAACTAAAAATAGCTTCAACTCTTTCTTCTTTTATGGATATCAGGAAAGGAGTGATGGAGTTTATTGTGTGTGAGTGCATAAGTTTTTTGCTTTATTCATAATCTGTATTTAGTGTTGATTCATATTATTATATGGGGATTTTGTTTTATTTCAATTATTTTGCTAAATTAATTTATGTTAATTTAGACCATTTCAATTTTATTTTGGGTAAATCAAGGCGGTGTTTTTTTTTTAAATCAAAAGAGCTCATTGCAGCTCCTTTTAAAATGACATAATTATATTAAAATACAGTGTTGGTCATTATTATCTCTTGTAAAAAATTATTAAATTCTAAATTAGTTAAACAATTAGGATTTATTCCACAACATTCACACGGTATAACACATACAAAAATGCTACAATATAAATTTACATTCATTATGGCAAAAGACGAAACGTTCGCCTCCAACGCTCCCGTCAGTTCGTCCCAGGACCAACACGAAGAAGGTAAATTACGAAGGCTAATCTAGCCAGTCCGAACAGTGATTAATGCATAAGGGGGGCAGGAACCTGACTACTAGTCAGGATCACACCTCATGCACTAGCCAACAGCTCATCCCGTAGACAACTTGTCACATTGTATAATGTAGTAGTTAGGAATTATAATTATTATAATTACGTTAGCAATTGTGATTTGGTCATTATTACGATGAGATGAGTGGCAAGAAATAATAATATCGAATAAAAAAATAATTATGCTATTTTAAGAAGGGCTGGGACGTCTTTAATCATTTTGATTAAAAATTAAAGAAGGATGACTCTCGGCCTTTGACGATTTTGATAAAATAATGCAACGGAAAGATATCTTTTTAATTTCTCATGTATTTAAAGAAAGATTGAGTCTTTTGTTTCAACAAATTAATAATTATGAGTGTTTTGTAAGTTTAGATCGATCATTCCAAAGATTAAACTGTGTAAATTGGATATCCGATGATAACTAAAACAGGGTTACTTTTTTATTTTTGCCCTTTTATTTTGAAACGGAAAAAATAAGGAATAAGGCGAAAGCTTTTGCCTATATAGACGGCCGGCAACGGGGTTTACGGCAGAAGGGTTCGAGGGTTTAGGTAATCTCGATGGCTTCTAGGGTTTCTCTCAAGTCGAAAGGAAAGCGGAAGGCTGGCAAGGGATCGAAGCCCACGGCGCCGGAGGACCGATCGTCCGGCGGGCTCGCCAAGGAGTGGAGCACCTGGGCGATGAAGAAGGCCAAGGTGATCGCCCACTACGGCTTCATCCCCCTCGTCATCCTCGTCGGCATGAACTCGGAGCCGAAGCCCCAGCTCTACCAGCTCCTCAGCCCCGTCTGATGCCTCGCCCGGTGACCGGCAAGTTTCTCTCCTCCCAATAATTAGGGATTTTGATTTCTCAGATCGTGATCTTCAATTTGCAGTTAAATTTTGTGAACCTACGATTTCTTGAATGATTGTTCATGATGCAAGCTGAATTTTGATATCAGTTTGAGTAATCAATCGAACTTCTAAAGTACAAAGAACTTGATGATTGGTGATTGACCACTTGATGCTAATCTCTGATAGACTCTTATCTATATGACACTTGCACACATTGTGATTTTCAATTCAGGAATAGTTAATGATTTTAGAATTTCAATTCCTACACATTGTGATTTTCAATTCGGGAATAGTTGTTTCTTATGTATGCATCTTTCACATTGGCCTGGCTAACCAACCCCGACCCCGAAGGGTCGAGTAGGCTAGGGGAACTAGGCGGGCGAGCTAGGTGGGCTAATGAATGTGCCAAGTAGGGTAGGGTTGTTATATAGGCTGGGCTGAGCGATTGAGCTGGTCGAGCAAGGCCATTTACGGATGGGCTAGGTGGGGTCAGAACGAAACTCACCGTAGAACTCTGAGTGAACATTCGATATTCTTATCGAATGTTAGCTACAAAACAACTTGAGATAAACTGAACCTTCCTACAAACTCGAAGTTTCCCAGTAAAAACTTTTCCCTTTACTGCTGGCTTAACTACTACTACTACACATCCCTCACCAAATCCAACTTCCTCTTCACTTCTTTCTCTCCAAGCACACAACTAGTAGTACCCACTCCCTGCCATTACCAATGCTTAACTTGCCAATTGTACTCCAAACCTACAAGTTCGTTGTCGTCATCATCTTCTCCCCCGAGACAGGCTCATGAAAGTAATGGTAAAGCATTTAGAGGAATAATTAAGAGGATTAGGGTACGAATCTTAATTGGGTTGTTTATTTTGGAGATTGACTTTTTTTTATATACCAGATATACTAATCTTAGGGTAGACGGTCCGACTTCACATTCCGCCCATTAGGTAAATCCAAGAAGCTCATGGTGTCCTAGTTTCACTAATAGTTCAATCACCGTATGTATGACTTGCGTGTGAATTGAACCTTGGTTGTTTGGGAATGCACTGTCTTTTACCACCACACCAAATCCTTTGGGAGATCGACTTCTAAGTATGTATAGGCTGTGTTTCAGATTTACCATCTACTTATTATTAAAAAAAAAGAAAAAATATCCAATGCTCAGCTCTACTAACTCCGCATGCCTTCTCTCTTTCAATGGGCACCTTAATTGCACCACAAGAGCAAGTTGTAGTTGGTAAACTGGGCTATAAGTTGAGCCTTCTTCCGTCTTGTTTTTTTGGTGAAGTGGCTGAGAGCTTCTTCCATGGAGAACGCAGCCAGTCATTGTGCAAGTAGAAGCAGAGGATTGAAGCATTGGATCACTCGAATGCTTCTCCATTCTCCTTGCTCTACCTGCATCGCTTCTGACAATGGGACTGAGGTTTCCAATGCTCGGCTGTCGGTTCACTTGGAGCGGAGAAAGCAGATCAGGTGGCCGATGGCTTCACTGGAACAAGAGAAGAAGAGAATGGAATGGTTTGGCAATGGCGAGGCGGAGGAGGAAGAATTGGGGAGTTTGTACTGTGACTACTATGGGGACAGTGAGTGGCGGAGGCAGAAGAGTAGAAGACGGAGCAGAAGAAGAAGAGTCTTGTGCATGGAAGAGGAGGTCAGCGGTGGATTCTTTGCGATGGTGACGCAGTCAAGCGATCCGTACGGGGACTTCCGACGATCGATGGCAGAGATGGTGGTGGCGGGGCAGCACATGGGCAGCGCGAGCGAGATGGAGAAGCTCCTCCGCTCGTACTTATCATTGAATTCGCCGGTGCACCATCCGGTGATTGTGGCGGCGTTCGTGGACGTGTGGGAAGCATTCATGGCTTAGATTAAGATTAGATTAGATTTGGTATTTACTAAAATGAAGCGCTCATCATAGCGATAGATTTTAATTAATTATCATGCCATTTAGAAGAATATCCCCGCATACACACTTTTTTATTTTTATTGTCGTTAAAAAGCGTTTAATGCTCAAAAAATATCAAAAAAAAAGAAATTGATCCTAATTTTTTAACCAAAACCAAAAGAATATATATATATATATATATATATATATATCAAAATTGTTCTTTCTTATAATAATCTTAAGCTAAAATTATTAAAAGAGTGTTAATTTTGATTATTGTTTTATACAAAATAAAAGGTGTTTAAAAAAAAATATGATTCATCTATAAACTAATCAACATTTATATCCTTTATTCACAAATTGTTTAATTATTACATTTTCCTTAATGTTTTATCCAACAAATAACACTTTTTATTGTCATTTTCAACCCCCATTTTTTTTTTTGCCAAAATCTTCTACTTTAATTTTTTTTAAATACAAGTTAAATTACTTAATTAATGAGATTATAATAGTGTTACTTGTACATTTCTAAACTTGCTAGACAATATTATGTATTTATTATGTCAATTAGTCACATCGATGAGTTGGGAGTGACCGCGAGTGGTAGAGCATCAAACGCAATGTAGAGGACCGATAACGACCCTTAGGCAATAACTTTTGAGGTCAAGACTATGACCAACAATCGTGGAGGGGGCGATGTGAGTTCTTAGTATAACTCTTCATGCTCAAGGAAAGCCTCGAGTCATAATTCTAGTTGTCGTGACTCGTAAAAGACCTCAACTCACAACTTGTCTCGCCCCCTTTATCGTTTGTCCTGAATGTAAAAAAAGATCGATGGAGACCTTACTAGTGGCACAAAATTGATAGACGACGAAGACGATATGAGGTGGGGTGCAAGCTACTCGCCATCCCTACAACTATAATCTCTCTCTCCATAGATAATCTAATAAAAAGCAAGCTTGCATTCCACTGTTGAATGATGGCATAGCATTCACTTTACTTAATAAAATAATAATAAAAAATATATTTGTCAAAAGATATTTTCTTGATATTTTTGGTGCTACAAGATTCCTACATTAGGACCATGTTGGATCATGTCATGATTAGGATGATATTTATCCAAAAATAAACAAGACAATCTAGTTAAATCTTTGCAAATATCATATTTATAGAAATACTTTTGTTATTGCAAATTTGCCATGGAATTATTTTTTTATGAATCACATGTTTTACATGTATATAACATATTAATTAGGGGGAAAAAAATTCAAAAGGGTGCCCTAAATTTTATAAATCATCAAAAGGAAGTCCTTTTTCAAAAAAAAATCAAATGGGCGTTCCTCCCATAATTTTATTCCGAAAACACTCTTGTGTTGTTGTAGAAGCTACGAGCTAACTGTTACAACTTATTTGAGGTGAGTTTAGAATTATAATATAGGATTTATACCATGTAGAAATTACTTAGTAGCAGAGCCAGTCATGGAGTGGTCAAGGTGGGGTCGTCGCACAGGGCCCCACCTCTAGTCAGGCTCATGTCTTTTAGTAATTTAAAAAAAAATATTTAGTAAAGGTTAAAACGTGGCTCCATGTTAAATATTAACATAGATTTTTTTAAATAAAATATATAATAATAATAAATAGATAAACTAAATCGTTGAATACGACGTGACGATGTTGAATTTAAAGTTGGATTGAGTTTGAATTGAATACATCGTGTAGGCGTGGAGATAAAGATTTTATTGGTTCAAATTATAATTAATTTGGAGTTGATGTTGTCTAGTTATGATTGAACCAAATTTATTGATTTAAATTGGTTTGGTCGATTTAAAACGAATTAAGATATTTTAGGAAACCTTCTCTCCTCTTGTTTTTTTTCTCTCTACGTACGCAGCAGCCGCACCGCCTCTTCTTCTTCCCCTTCCAACAGTAATTTTCAACCGTTGCTCTCCAATATCTCCCTCTCCGTCCTTTCTCAAGTGTTCTCAAGAGCCGCCTCTTCCTTTTCTCCCTCTCTTCTTCACACCCCCGGGGCATGATACTCTGTGTTCCTTAAATCCTATTTGCTTGTATTTTTTTGTTCGTGTTTGGAAAAGGGACGGTGACAGTGACAACGCAATGCTTCCGACGACACTTTCACCAGACTTCTTCACCGAATAAGAAAACTGAGGACTGAGGTAATCTTCCTCTTCAGACTTCTTCTCAGGCCGCTCATGAGAGGGTCCCTTGGCGAGATGATGACATTTATCTAGATTTATTGTTGATTCAGCTTGCAAGTGAGGAATATGAAATATAATATTTTTTATTATTATCTGTTATTTTTTTTTATATAGTATACAAAGAGTCTTTTTTTTTTCACCGAACCCTTCAAAGTTTAGGGCCAGCCTTGTTTAGTAACTGTTACAACGTGTTTAGTGTGAGTTTAGAGTTTAAAATTTAGGATTTAGGACCTACACTATTCTATCAAAATATTATTTATAAATTTGGTCAAAATTACTTAAACTTCAAAATCACTTTAAAACAAATGTAAAAGTTATTATGTAACTACTATAATTTAAATCCTAAGCTCTAAACTTATCTTAAATATATTATAACAGTTATTGAATATTTTCTACATGTTGTAGTAACCACTCGATAACTTCTACACAGTATAAACTCTAAATCATAAAACCTAAACTCACTTTAAATATATTGTAGCAGCTATCAAGTAGCTTCTATAACGTGTATAAGTTATCCGATAACTTCTACAACAACGTTGGATGTAAGGTATTTTGGAATAAAAT
>JBBUKS010000055.1:1280662-1311512 GCA_038050645.1 Hedychium gardnerianum | reverse complement strand
GGAGATATCTTTCCCTTATAAGCCCATGATCTTTCTCATGTGTTTTCAATGTGGGACTTTGTTTGTAACCTTGCAACGCAACAATCCCCCCTTAAACGAAAGACCACAGAGCCCCCCTCGTTCGATCCTTCCATCAGGACTTTCTGCCTCTCGGTCCACCTGACCTACTAGGACTTCCTTGCTTAGCCGCAACTAATAATTCTCTGTCTGGTGTTTGATCCTCTTGATCCGGGCATGGGAGCCCCTATTTTCTTTGTTTGAGATCAATATTCTATTCATATAGCTCGATTAGACCATAGCTCTTATGCACAGTCGACGGTTAGATCTTCTGACAGTCCGGGCTCTGATACCAATTGTTTGGACTAGAGAAATTTAGATATCTCCACAATAGTATGATATTGTTCACTTTGGGCCTAAGCCCTCATGGTTTTGCTCTTGGGCTCCACCCAAAAGGCCTCATACCAATGTAGATGTCTTTCCCTTATAAGCACATGATATTTCTCATGTGTTTTCAAGTACTTTGTTTACAACTTTGCAACCACAATAATATATCTTCCCTCTTGATGGAGAAGACACATTTCTTACCTCTTGACTAAGAGACACACTTGTTGGTTATCGACGTTTCAATAATCGTCGAGTCAAATCAGAGTTCCTAATTTAGGCCAACCAAACTCGGATACAACTCAAATGGATTTAACTTGAGGTCTTCTAGCAAGTGTTGACTTGATTCAAACTCGATTTGATCAGACCCAAGCTCAACTTGACTTGACTTTAACTTCCAATACAATTTGACTTTTGACTTGATCATGTCTTGGGGTGTTGATTACCTCAGCCACATTGACCGAGGCTATGGTGCATCGGAAGGGCGTCAAGTTGACACCCACAGTTCGATCCCCAACTACGACGTATTTATAGAGATTTTTTTCTTTAAATGAAGCGCACAACTACGAGATGCTAAGCCAAGGCCATCTCAAGGTTACATGAGGCCCTAAGCAAAAAAAATTTGTTTAGGCGTTTAATATTTTTTAAAAAAAATTAAAAATTTCTCTCACCATTTTTCATTCGAACTTGAGACCGACAATGGCGGGTTTAATTTTTTTTTGAAAAAAAAAATATTAATTTAAAAATAGATTTTTATATAAAATTTAGTTTTCTAGTTTTTCGAGAGGCATAATTATTAATTAAATCTTTATATTCAAGTTTTGATAATAATTTTTATCAATTGATAAAATTACTAAATTATTTAATCTTTTTTTGAGACATTGTTGAACTTAAATAAGATTTTATTAATTTTAATTTTGAAAAATTTCTTTCTATTGAAGCTACACTAATAGGTATAATCAATAATATTTTATAAGTTATCCATGCATTAGTAAAAGAATTTAATTTTTTTATAAGGTTCAATATCTCAAGTGTGGTTTTTAATTCTGAATTTATTATTTCTTTTAAAACTTTTAAATCTAAAAATAAATCTAAACCATCAATATCAGATAACATGTCATGTGTTAAAAAGTTTTTGAGATTTAAGCATTTTATTTTTAAAAAATCATTATCAAGCAATTTTAACTTTTCTACATCATATAAAAAATTAAAATTATCTTCATATATTTTAAATTATTCAAACCTACTTTGACGTGAAGAAATAGAATGGTCAATAATATAATTAAAGTAATTAATTTTAAAAGATTCTTCAAATGAAAGTTTTACCTCATTAATTTTATTCTCATCAAATCATTTATTTCTTCTCATTACACATTTTTTACTAAATTTTGGTTCTATATTCATTTCATTTACAATTTTTGGCAGAAATCATAGTAGATATGAATCAATTTTCTCTATAATCATTAAAAAAAAAGCTCTTTTTAATTGATCTAATGCAATAGCAATATTTATATCTTTATATTGTAAAAATTTACTAATAGTATTAACTACGAATAATATATCATACCAAATAACCATACCTAATAAAAATTCAAAATTTTCTCATATATTGCTAATGAATTTGTTTCACTTTTTGATTTAGGATCATCACTAGTTTTTGCAAGTTTATATAAAGTTTTTCTTATTTGTGAAGCTTGATATTTTATTGCTTTAACACTTTCAAGGTGACTTTCCCAACGTGTTTGTGATAATAGTTTAAGAGTTAAATTAGAAACATAGTCTTGCAAAATTTTTCATCTTTTGGTAGAAGAAGAAAATAAAGAGTAAATATGTTATATCACACCAAAAAATATTATGGCACTAGGACAAGAATTAGTCATATCACATAGTACTAAATTAAGACTATGACAATCATATGATGTATAAAAAGCTTTAGAATTTATGTCTAACAATCTCTTTTGTACACCTTGTTGTTTACCTTTCATATTAGCCCTATTATCATATCATTGTCCTCTTATGTCATTTACATCAAGTTTAATTTTCTTTATTATACTAATAAGCATATCAAAAAGGATTTTTCTTGATATATCATCTACTTTTAAAAATTATATAAAATATTTTTTTATTTTGATTGGACTTGTTGAAATATCTACACATCTTAATATAAGAGACATTTATTCTTGATGACTTATATCTGAAGTACAATCAAGTATAATTGAAAAATATTTTGCTTCTTTTATTTTTTTAATTATAATATTTTTTATTTCTTTTCCTAATATATTTATTAACTCATTTTGTATATTATGACCAAGATAATGATTATGAATTTCACCATTTTGAATACGTTTAAGGTGTTCTTATATTATAGGATCAAATTATGCAATAATTTCAATTAAACCTAATTTTTTTCATTATTATCTTGATAAATTTTCTCATTTATATCACGAAATGCCAAATTATTTTTTGCAAGATTTTTAACTATAGTAATAATTCTTATTAATACATTCTTCCAATGTTCTTTTTCCTTATTTATCTTTTCTCGTAAATTTTGATCAATGATTTTATTTTTAAGCAATCTCATTTCAATATCAAACCAAATATTCATATTTATAATATGTTTACTGTTTGTTTCATGACTTTTAAACTTGACACTAAGATTTTTCCAATCTCGACATTCTTCATTTGCTAATTGAGTTATAATTAATTTTTGACTAAATAATTTACAACAAAAGCAAAATACTTTATCTAATTTTTTTGAATATATTAGCTATTTTCTATTATATTTTTCTCCATTTGATAATTTTCGAACGTAATAAATCATAAAAAAATATCTAAAATGTTCATCATTTGAAAAATAAAATATAGACATAGGTGGAAGGTGTAAATGGGGGCGGGCCAGGCATGGAAGCAGCATTGCATGTCCGCATGATGCAATTGCCACGTTAATGGCTTGACAATTAAATATTTTATAAAATAATAACCAAATATTTGTAACCATAATGAGCCCCGATGGAAGGTGTAAATGGGACCACGAATCGAAGCAGCGTTGCATGTCCGCGTGATGTAATTGCAACGTTAATGTCTTTAATGCAATTAAATATTTTATAAAAATAATAAACAAAGATTTGTAATCATAATGGTCCCCGAGAGCCCTACGCATAGGCTTTAATAGCTTACGCCTTAAGCCGGTGACAATTATATGAGGATATATTTTTTGATAAGGTGCGCTTTGGGAAAAGAGGTAAGGAGAGGAACAATGATGATATAGTTGTATTCCTTTGAATAATGTGATGCGTCTCTTGGAAAGCACTTCTTCTCTCCTTATGTAAAGGAGGTGATATTATTTTTATCAAGGAGATTTGGGGATCACAATTTTTTAAATATTTTTTTAAAAAAAATTAAATAAAAAAAATACTTTTTATGTCTATTGAAATTTTTTAAAATAAGATAATTCTAAGTTTTAGCCATGCATTGATACCAATAACTTTTCGTACAAGTGCATCTTCACGTGAGCACTGCCCTTTAAACTTCACGCCCGGCACGCGGTCATGATTATTCAGGAATCTCTTGCTTTAATTTACACCCATAATTTGACATTAAATTTGTCGGCCCACTTCGCAACGAGTTAACTCGTCGGAGGCCCATCATACATTTCACAGCCCACAGTTGTATTGGGCCGACTCAAGCGGGCATTGCAGTGCGCGATACGGGTGGGTTGGACCGAAGTTTCTACGACCCTCCGATCGATCTCCGCCACTATCCTCAATCGCGCCGTCGGAAACCAATGCACTCCGGCCGATTCCCTCCCTTCTCCCTGCCGACTGCAGCCGCGCGTGGCAGCAGAAAAGCTCTGGTCGTCATGTCGTCCACCTCCACGCCCAGCAACCGTCGGGGGGCGAGGGAGGAGGCAGAGACGGACTCCTCCTCCTCCTCCTCCCCCTCCTCCTCCTTGTCTTCTTCCTTCGCCACCGCCGCTGTGTACTACCATAACCGGACGAAGCACTCGCTGACGGAGGGGTACGCCCGCGGCCCGCGCGGGCTCGACTGGGCTAACCAGCCTAATCCCTTTCTCCGATTCCTCGGTTCCCCGGTCCTCCCCCTTCTCCACCTTCCCCCTCAGCCTGGCGACTCTCCTCTCTACGGTTCGCTCTTCTCCTCCTTCCCCCCGCCGCAGCCCTTCGCCTATGATTCCGTCTCTCGCCTCCTCTACGACTCCCTTTCCCTCTCCGCCTGGAAGTCCACCGGCCTCTCCACTTGGTCCGTCCGCGTCAATCCCTCCAGCGGCAACCTCCATCCCACCGAATCCCACCTTCTCTCCCCTCCGATTCCCTTTCCAGAGAGTCAAAAAGGTGCCGCATTTCCTTTTTCCTCCTCCCCTTTCCTCGCCCACTACTCCCCCAAAGACCACTCCCTCCAGCTCCGCGCCTCCGTGGAGCTGCCGGGCCTCCCGTTGGACGACCGCTTCATCATCCTCGCCTTCTCCTCCATCATCTGGCGCGAGGCTTGGAAGTATGGCGAACGCGCGTTCCGCTACTGCAACCACGACGTCGGGCATGCCCTCGCGGCCGCCGCTATCTCCGCCGCTTCCCTCGGTTGGGACGCCCGCCTCCTCGATGGCCTCGGCCACGACGACCTCGGCCGCTTCCTCGGCCTCGACCGCTCCGATTCCCTGCCGCCCGACCCACTCCCCGACTGCCCCACCCGCGGCCGTCTCCCCTGGGTCGAGGCGCAGCACCCCGACTGTGCCCTCTTGATATTTCCCTTCTCCGAGACGCCGTCCTCCGTCGATTACGCTGCGCTGGCGTCGGCTTTCTCCCGTTTCCCATCGCTTTCTTGGCTCGGGAAACCGAATTCTCTCAACAAGGATCACGTTTGCTGGGACGTAATCTACAAGACGGCGGAGGCCGTCAAGAAACCGCCGACGTACGCTGCAGGATTCTCCGTGAATCCATTTCATAAGAGTGCTCTAATATCGCCCGACATCTACAAGGATCTTACTGTACGAGAGGTAGTGAGGAAACGGCGCAGTGCCGTCGATATGGACGGCGTTCATGTGATGGAGAGGGACACCTTCTATCAAATCTTGCTGCACTGCCTTCCTTCAGGAGCATCGGAGCCGGGGGAGAAGCAAGGGAAGCAATTGGCACTTCCATTCAGAGTCCTCACCTGGGACGCAGAGGTCCATGCAGCTCTGTTTGTTCACCGGGTACGAGACTTGCCAAAGGGATTGTACTTCTTGGTGCGGAATGAGGAGCATCTTGATCGTCTCAAGAAGGCAATGAGGTCGGAGTTTGAATGGGACAGGCCAGAGGGTTGCCCTGCGATGCTTCCGCTGTACCGACTGGCACGAGGAGATTGCCTAGAGCTTTCCAAACAGCTTTCTTGCCATCAGGTATGATTTTATTTCATAATTCATACTCTCATTTGCATTCGCTCAGGTTAAACCTGTTACGTTATATTGAATGTTGGGTTACATTTCGAGCACGTGAGCAAAAGAAAGTCAGATTGTAGAAAAATCTGAGAGATACGTTTAAGATGATGATATATAGCAATGGATAGAGTCCAATAATATAGAATGATCCATATAGCTTACTGCATCTAGTTGGATAAAGTTGTATTATGATCCCACCAATACAAGGCCTCTGGAAAGGTAATCCTATATTCTTCATGTATCGTATACTATGTTCTGTTATTGGAAAGTGCTGTTCTACCTAGAGAAATTCTTGGCTATTTAATCAATGCATTGTATCTAGCAAATTGAGCACAGATCAATTGATCTGAGCTTTGTTCGTGTAGGACATTGCCTCAGATGGGTGTTTTAGCCTTGGCATGGTTGCACGTTTCGAGCCAATTTTGCGCGAAAAAGGTGCTTGGATGTATCCTCGTCTGTTCTGGGAGGCTGGAGTTCTGGGTCAAGTATTGTACCTCGAAGCACATGCTGTTGGTATATCGGCTACTGGAATTGGTTGCTACTTTGACGATGGAGGTATGTTCTTGTTAGATGTTATATTAATTTGTCTATACCTGAGTGTTTTGTATTCCATGGCATTTTGTTGTCTCTTTGATCTATTTGAATTTAGTTCATGGATTATTGAAGATATCACAAAAATGGTTAGAGTAGAAACAGAATTAGATACTAAGTTATAATTCGCGATGAAATTTTGGTGAATATAATAGAACTCTAGAAATATATTTTTAGCTACTCAAGTCATGTTTATGATATCACTCACTAAAATTACCTGGGATCTTGCATTTTGCAGTTCATGAGATTCTTGGGCTGGAAGGCTTGGAGTTTCAAAGCCTTTACCACTTCACCATCGGAAAGCCAGTGATCGATAAGCGAATTATGAGTCTCCCTGCGTATCCAGGTCCTGGAATAGATGCATAAACTTATTTCAAAGCTTCTGTAGCAAAAGCTGGAGTACTTGGGGTGAGAACTTCTAGTAAGCTCATTGGTGATCTTGTATGGTAACAGAGATGTAATGTTGAACAAAGGATCATAAGTTTTTGTTTTTCTTTACCATTACAAATTATGAAAAGAAAGATTCAGTTGATTGACCTTCAAGTGCTGAGTTTGATAAATGTAGAAAAATAACAACAAAATTCTTTACAAGAAAATACAAGTCTGCCTGAAGCAGCAGAATTGGCACTGTCACTTCATTAGGCAGTCTATTTGCATATCAATGCGATTGTGAAAAATGATACCCTTCTCAAACTGCTGATATTAGATGGAGACGATATGGTGAAGATGAACCTTTTGGTGGAGACCTTGAGTGGACTCGATAGAAACATTAGGGAAGCATCGTTAAAAAGGTTCTCCAGATGAACCTTCTGTTTCTGAGGATTCTGGAAACACGTTGCACAATGTGAGATTGCCAGTAGTAATTTTTTCTGAAGTAAAAAATCACATTACCTGTCTGTAAAAAGAATGAACTATTAATTGAAAGAGAAGAGGACGACTTAGGCTTGGTTTAAGGAATGAATAACAAAGTTATGATTTCACTTTGCAATTAATTTTCTTGTTCTAAATACTGCATGTGTATATTGGAAAGAAAATTTATTTTTCCTTATTCCGTTCCTAAGGATTAATTACTCCCATCAAATCTAATTCTTGAACATTTTGATCAAAGTAAAGGAATTGCTAAGGTACAATATAGAAACTTATATTGTCTGACAGATGCTGCTAGCATGTATGAAAAAGATAGTCTCTATCGTTTACCATTATCTTCTAGGTTAAAAAACTTTGTCAAATTAGACAGCTAATTAAACAGTGCCTATGAAGCAAAAGATGTCCGAATGATAGAGTGTATCATTTTTACACTAGCAAATTTATAATGTAATATCGCAAAACAAATTCAACGATTTTCTAGGTCTAATTTTATAACAAAACTAGTTAAACTTGAAATAGGTACTACCTCCTAATATATATAATAGGGCATACAATAAGCGCATGGGCACCGTAAGACCATTGTTTCTAAGAATATAAGTGACATTTTTAATAAAGAAAATCCATATGATCAAGAGAGAAGCGAAATACCGAAAAGTGACTTCACACTTGGCTTCTTAGATTTGCTCTTCTTCTTTAACTCAGCTGAAAAAACACAAGACTGATTAATCAAACACAATAGTCTCTTCTGAAAATTCAAAGGAAATAAATACTCTTCTACAAGACTACAACTATATAATAAGAAAAGGAATATATCTCAAAGAATTAACTAGAAAATAACAGTTTCATAAATAACTTTCACAAATCATAAACGAAAAAAAAAAAAACAAAGCAATGCGAGTAGAAAACCAGGAAGTGAAACTAACTCATATAAATATTATAAATTTTTTACCACAGAGTAACAAAGAGCATATTTGAGTAGTGTGGTAATACAGAAAACCTTTATGACTTCCAAAGAGACTCACGCCTAAAATCAAGATATTTAATAATGCTCGTTACCTATTTTGACAACTTGTTTGCCAATTAATACCAAAATATGATATAAAACACCTACTGCTCCAGTTCATGTCATTGATCGTGTAAACTGCATTAATATAATCATGGGTATTCAGAAAAACTAATCCCATTTCTATTCCTATAAGTGAAAAGGGAGATGCATGAAAGAAACCTTTTTGTTGATACAAAAAGTATTCTTTTGAAATTTCAATAGGATCTGTTGTATTTCACAAGGGACTCCTAATAATTTTTTTTTATAATTATGGTAGTAAATGTTCCATGTTGTGTCCAGATGTAGGTTAGATAGTTACATCGTTCAAAATCTTGAGTCGTACCAAACAACAGTTTTGGTACTAGATTGGAATGGCACATATGGCCTCAATGGCGAATCAGAGGTTGGAGGAAGGAAATGCAACTATATACATAAGAGAGGACAACTATAGCATTTCATGTCCAACTTTTTGCAGTCCGAAGTTCTATGACTGACTCGGTTACAATTGTAACACTTCTCAGAGAATTTTTTCTTGAAATTGCCTCCTCTGGGTGCCAACTTGGAAGGCTTGAGATTCTTCCATTTCAAGCGTTGACTATGCTCGATCACATTGGCTTTCACAGTAGCCTGAGAGAATAGTTTTCTCTCCGAACTCTTGTTGTCATCTTCGATACGAAGTCTGACAACAAGTTCCTCCAGAGTCATCTCCTTCCGCTTATGCTTCAAGTAATTCTTGAAGTCCTTCTAGCCAGAAGGCAGCTTCTCAATTATAGCTGCCACTTGGAAGGTTTCATTCAATGTCATGCCCTCTGAGTGAATTTCTTGCAAGATTACTTGGAGTCAACCATCTTATAGTTTAGGAAGCGGCCAATAATAAACTTTTTGGCTCCAGCATACTCCGATTTATATTTCTTGTCCAAAGACTCCCACAGTTTCTTTGCCGTTTTCTTCTCACAGTATACAACGTACAGCGAGTCGACAAGACTGTTGAGGATGTAGTTTTGACATAGGAACTCAGAGTCGTTCCATTTGTCGACTACAGTGATGGTTTTCAGATCACTTACACTCTCAGCATACTTGGGAGGTTCCTCGGTCAAGATACGTGCTAGATTTAGTGTGGTCAGATAGAAGAATATCTTCTGTTGTCAACGCTTAAAGTTCAAGCTCGTGAACTTCTCTGGTCTTTCCCCATAATGGATTAGGACATTCCCAATCGGGGCGAAGGAGGATGACACATGTTGAGCCTATTGCATCTCAACATTTTCTGCCGCCATTTTTAACAGATCGAATCGGTTTTCAGTTTGTTCCACGAACCTAAAGCAAACCAGATTTCCGCTCTAAGTTTATTACCCACAAACTCCAGAATACCAAGTTTGTACTAAAGGTTGCTGGAATCAAACCAAAACATGAATCTGTTTTAAGTTTTGATGGGGGTCGTTGCGGGATCTTTTCAATTCGAAATTTGTCGAGTTTGACTTGTCAAGCGGCTTGAGCAGATAATCTCAAATTGTCGACTGTCATAAGCTGAGCGCCAAGTTTGTCCGAGCGAGTCAAGCTGCACCCGAACGAAGACGCTTTCTCCGAGTCGCCTCCTGTGTCTGTCGAGAGTCGGCGAGGAGCCAAGGGGCTTCCCCGACCCGAATGGAAGCAGAGTCGGTGCTGCGACGCTTCCGAGAGTCGCTGACTGGATGCCAAGAGCTGCAACACGAACACCGAGTGGATGCCGAGTCCTGCAGAGCACAATCTTCTTAAAACAGTTTCGTCCCTTCTAGCGGTGCTCGGAGGTTTCTGTGGACGTATATTTTCCAGGATAAAACGGTAAAACTAAGAGCTCAACTAAGCACTGGTTGTCTTGACGAACTGAGCTATACACGAAAGCTATCACTTCTGCCGAGCAAAAAAGTGTTCGACAGCAAAAGAAGAAGATGCTTACTGAGCAAGTGCTCGGTAGCAAGTACAAAGGGAATCTCAATAGTGATTGCTCAGTCACTATGCACTCACACAATTACTTCAACGTATTCCTTCCTTCTCCTCCTCATTTACTCTCCTCCTTATATAGGAGAGAGAACTTGGAGAGCAAGGCATGTTGAAGTTGGCAGCCAAGGTCGGCAAGCCATTGCTTGCTTTTCTTGCCAAGCAAATTACGTGCAAGGCAAGTAAAGTATTTTACTTGGTTAGCAAGCAATATATGTGGCATTCTCATTGACACATGTTTAAGTGAAAGAGACACGTGGCATTTCCCGGCTGACTTTCACGGACACATCGTGCCCTGACCAGTCCATTATGAGCAATAGGGTTCACAAAAAAACCCTTAGGTTGGTGCAATTCGGGCCCTGGATTCTCATCCTCTTTTGCTCCGAATCAGCCATAAAGATGCTCTTTCGCTGTGGGACTGAAACCCATAAGTCGCGTTTCTATTCAAATTTTCCAACACTTTTTGTCCCATCTGAAAAGATAAAGCTTCGATATTATATTGTGCATACAAAAGATAAAAAAACAAACATTATTTAAATTCTTCTTAACATGTGTCGTGGTATGTCAGAAGGGAAGCCTTGGCGCAATGGTAAAATTGTTGCCTATTGGTCATGGGTTCGAGTCTCAAAAATAGCCTTTTGCGAAGTAAGGTAAGACTGCGTACAATAGCCCCTTCCCGGGACCCCGCATTGACGGGAGCTTCATGCACCGGGCTGTCCATTTTTTTATGTGTCGTGATATGTCAAGAGTGTCAAGTTTCAGCAACAACACAATATTCATCAACATGATCAACATGCAACGAGAAAGAGATTATCATGTTGATTAGCATCAACTTTCAATAATTTACTAGAATAATACATTTTGACCGTGCTAGCCAGTACAATACGAGTTTTCAAACCATGTTTATCCCATGAAATTTAGTAAAAATGAAAATCTAAATTCATGATCATTAACTAAATTCAGATCATTAACTATAAATTCTGTTGTGGAAAATAAACTAAATTCTGTAAAAGGAAAAAGCTATAAATATAAACATCACCTATTCCAGGCACTTCATGATCATTAACTATTTCAAAGTTCTTATATGTGTATCCCATGAAATTGAGATCCTTGGACGAGAGCATCTGTAGAGGTTCAAAGTTCAAACACAAAGCCATTGAAAGAATACTGATATTATATTAAAAAAAATGTAGAGTTGTCATACTATGCTCACCCATTTACAACTGCAATAAAAATGATCTTGAGTTTTAATGCACTGCATAAATTTTTTGATATGTTGGTCTGCTATAAATTACTGTTGATCACAATCAGACATCATACTTGTCAATTAAAGGGGCATTAGGCCATTACCTAGACTTAAGTTACAAAAATGAACAAGATAAGAGAAGGTCGATATAATGTACAGTGACATTTACATTCAGATGCTAATGCAATTTTGAAGCTTGTATATATCTTCATATGGTCTGCAGTTACACTCTTTGCCCATGGGGGTTAGCAATTTAAGATAAAGTCATAAAATATGTAGCATTTAAAAATGCTTCCATAAAAGTTTTGCCATGACCTTGGACTTGTGAAAAACACAATTTATAATAGGTGTGTGCTCAATTGTTTGTGCAATAACTCTTCTAGCTCATAAATTAGCAACCATTTCACATGCCAATATCATGGTCAGATTTTTCTAGGCTATAGCTAGCAGTAGAGCCGTTTTAGGAATACAATTGATTGGTGAAAATAACCTCAACCCATGTGCACTAGTTATAGTTTAACCCTCCTAAAAACTATAACTTGTCTCATATGAATAATTACAGACTTTGCTTTAGAATGCTTCAAGTTCTTCCAACTTTGTTGCCTCATTAACTCGTGTATTGCTCTTGCTATAAAATTCAAGGCTTTATGGTTGCTTCATTTGGTGTATCTTCCAATATTTATATGTAACATTAATTTGCTTTTAACTCTTCACCTTTCTCCTTTTACAACCTATCAGTATTGCATTCGCCTATCCATGTCAAAGAACAAAGTCTCATCCATCAAAGTTTATTGTTCTGACTAGTGTCTTCGCCGCCTCTCCATCTTTCTCCCAATGGAACATGTCATCTCCTCTTCCTTTGCTTTCACTTCTTCTAGATCTTATCTTCCTCCTCTCAGATGTGAACCAGTGGGTGTCTTCTCTATATGCAAACCACCATCTCTTGCAAGGAAAACGGCATAGAGGATTCCCTACCAGTGCAATCCATTAAGTGCAATCAGCAGCAAAGCTTCATTCCCCCTGCATCTTTTCTGCTCCTTTTCTCCTCCCTTCTCATCGAGTCAAAACAAGATCTTGACTGAGAAATCAGCCAATTTTCAATTCATCCAACTCTCACCCAATTCGATCAATGTATTATCTCTACAAAAACCAACTATATCTTTAAATTGTTGGTGATCCCAGAAATGATTTGCTAAAATTGGATCAGCTCTTGAAGATCCAGATCCAATTTGGAGGATCTGTATTGGGGTCCCCAAGTTTGACAACTATATTCTTAACTATCTAGAAATCAAGTTGGATTTCTTTGACAACCCACCATGGTCATGGTTGAACAGATTTGAGTGGCATAACTAATATTACTCTTAAAATCACCTAGGCCCCCTTTTTGCCACTTCAAAAGAGCCTAGGATATGTTAAACCAAAAACCATAAGCTAACAATTTACCTAAAAGCATAAACTTTTGAGACTAGTGGTTCTCAACACAACAAATCTAAGAAGCACAGAAAATGCATATAAACATGCATGTAGAAAAAACATAAATTACATGTACTTAAAGAGATGCAGATGCAAGTTATATGACTTGAGTATATATATATAAACACAAAATAAATCTTTTGTTGTAAATCAGAATGAAAGTATTATAGGAAGACTTAAATCAAGGATAAACAGGTGAAAGTATATATATATATACACACACACACACACACATATATATATATATGTAACTAAACTTACTTTTCTCCAAGGGCCTGACTTAGATGAAGTATGAACATGGTTGTCGCACTGCAAGGCATTGTTGTAAAGAAAGACTAACAATATAGCTATATATAAACCAAAAAAAGTGAAACCATGTCAACAAACATTTCAACCTCTTCAAACTTCTCAAAGTTTTGAGTGTCCAACTCTTCCTTGACTGTTGGTATAAATGCTGCATCCATTTGATAAAGTTTGTCCCATTCAACTCCAGAGAACCAAGGGTGAGCCTGATGTAGATAGAAGTACATAATGAATTCATCATTCTTGGTATGGAGTCTCTTACATTTGTTGGGAGATAAGGATATAGAGGGAACCTTTATTTCACTAGCACCTTTTGTGCCAAGCCGTTCTTCAACATTACACAATAGTTTGCATATCAGATCTTTTGCTTCTAAAGATAGTTTTGTTTCATCAGGAAACTTTAGGTGTTTTCGCCAATTAACTATCTGTATGAATATCAAACTTTCGGTGTTTACACAATCGTGAAATATTATGAATAACTAGCAAAGAGTTTTGGGTGAAAAGCTTTTATCAAATTGGTTTTTGCAAGTTCTAACTTCTTATTGAAAGATGTAAACTTCCAGCTTTAGAAAACAAGAAAAACAAGTATAAATGTCTGACACTATTCATCCAACATTATAGCACTTAATCTCCTGGAATGTGAGATGGCCACCAGGAGGAATGAAAAAGAATTATGTTGTTAATCTGCTGAACACAAATGGGATCTGTGGGACTTAAAGTAAAGCAAACTGGGTACTTTGCAGATGTAAAACTCAGGCACCTTTACTGGAGTAGTTTTTGTCAGTGGTAGGGACATGAATCTAATGGATTGGATGGTCAATTTAGAGAACATATTTCCACTTTTCTCAAACACTACTATCTAGTATCAATATGACCAAAGATTATGGACTTTGCCAAAAGGAGCCCCGCCATAGTTTCGTTGAGCAATTAACACGCATCAATGTCCCTCTGAGTTGTTACTGATTTCACATCTTGTTTGATTCAGAGAGGTTAAGCTGTACATGAAATGGAAGTGAGTCTCAACTCTTAGAACTATCAATTTCTGTGAACTCATTGATCAATCCGCACTAGCAGGGAGTACAACAACAACAACCAAGACTTATCCACTAGGTGGAATCGGCTATATGGATCCTCCAATGCCATTGGGACACTCGTAGGGAGTACACAGAGAAATAGACAAACTCAAGTGGCACTTTCTATATTAGGAAGAACTTGATGCAGGCCATATGATTGACCCAAAAAATAGCCACCTGGGTGGGGCTCCCTTACATAAGGGTTTCAAGGACCAGACTTAAACTACCCCCTCTTAATTGGGTAGATTTTATGATTAGGACATGAATTTAATGGGTCGGCTGGTGGTATGCTCTATGAGCTTGCAACGAGTTCTTTCGTGTCATCATATAGTCAACTGGAAGAACATACTTTCACTTGTCTTCTCAAACACTTTAGTTCAAATACTGATACTATTTAGATACAAGTGGAAAAATCCACCCAATGTCACTTGCTTGGCGACAGTCCCTCAAAATAAGAGCTTCAAGGATTCCTAGAAAGGATGTGGAACTGAAAGGCATCCATCCATACATCAGAACTTTAGTCGACTTCATTCTTCAGCTTTGTCTGTTCTTTCCTAATGCTAATTTAACAATTCAGAGGATTCTCAGATCATTCATCTGTTGTGTTGAATTTGACAAAGCGACTTCCAAGCAGGTAGTATTTAGCATGGATCATTGTTGGCTCAACCACATTTTGTTTCCTTGAGTGATTGAAGAAGCAGTGCATAGGTGTATAGGATGGAAGAGATGCATAACTTTCAAAAAATAATAGAAAACTAAGATGGTCTTACTAAATATCTAGATCAATTGAAATCCTGGAAATTGGAAACTCCAATAATGGGCTTAAAGAGGAAAAACAAAAATGAATCAAGAGTGATGCAAACAGTTTTTCATCAACCTCCATGTTAGTGGAAGGAAAAGGATAAATTAGAAATTATCTTTCGCATGTGCCACCATCGACAAGGATGTCCTGATAATCTGCTTTCCCATGTTGATCTTCTGTTTTAACTCTCTGCCTTGTAGGTTGAGTTCTGAGTTTTATCTGAACATTCTATTTGGAATTTAGTAAATTTCAGCTTAGGAACTATATAACATGTCTTTAATATACTAGTGTAGGAAACACTTATCAGAGAAAAGAATCTTAGTACTCATTCACTTGCCAATAAAATGTTTGATGAACCAACATGTATCTCTAAACCAGAAAAACACTAGCATGACAAAGATTCAACAATGTAACTTCATCAACATTCTTCCATGCCAAAATCAAATTGAGGTTTGAGATAATATGACATGGAAATAAAGCATAGGCAATTAACTAGTCAATTTGCAAGCAAAGATAAAACAGAAAACACAATTGATCCTTTCATGGTCAGCATGGAGAACAATGGAACACTATTTAGAATATAAAACAAATTACCTTCCTGCATGTTGCCATAAGTTCATCAGAGTAAAATGGAGGATAACCAACGAGCATTTCATACATGATGGCCCCTAGTGACCAC
This sequence comes from Hedychium gardnerianum, assembly GCA_038050645.1. NCBI lineage: Eukaryota > Viridiplantae > Streptophyta > Magnoliopsida > Zingiberales > Zingiberaceae > Hedychium > Hedychium gardnerianum. The sequence goes on along the minus strand of JBBUKS010000055.1, from coordinate 1,295,647 downwards.
CTTTACAACAATAAAAACACAATTACAGCACGAACTTTTGCAAGTAATGTAATTTGTAACAGGTTTGTTAAGTACCAATCACACTCCATTCCATAACCCTTCTTAAGTAGAACCTCTGGAGCAATATAGTCTGGTGTACCAACAGTAGAATATGCCTGAAGTTATCCAACAGTATAATTGAAGAGAAGTTAGAACCAGTTATTCAACATAGTAAATTCGTTACTTGCAGCATTGAGTAGTAATTATCTAAAATATGCAAAATGTAAGTATTGTCCAAATTAGAATTGTTGTTTCGCTGCTATAAAGGGGAAAAACTCAGCACTATACTTGTGTCATTTTCTAGCAATTGCATTTCATCATCGCATTAGATCATTGGTGACCGAAAATCAATAAGATGCAATCCCTTAATAGAAGTTCTGATTACTATAAGTTAGCTTATATACTTGAACATGAATTTCTAAATAAAATCCTCAGTGGGTAATCATGGATGCTAGAAATAATGAGTGAATCACATTGTTATTTGCTATTTTAATGTTGGGCTTGGTTCCATATGAACTGAGCAGATCAAGACATTGCAGAGTTGTAACTTCGCTGCATCTTCCTATCGCCTTGTATTTCTAAGTTCTTTTATCTTCATTTTCATTCATCATTTTCTCATTTATTGAATTAAGGATTTTCTGAAGATTGTTTTTCTTTCTTTTTCAGCATCTTCTCTCTTCTTTGTTGATGTCAAATTTTTGCAAACTCTTTCTTTGCATCTCCTTCTTAATAGGTAAAATGACAGATGCTTACTCTTTTCCCAGGTACTTATCCTTTAATCTCTTAGGAAGTAGATATTGTAAACCTAATTTCACTTTTTGTCTGCTGCACTTTTCTTTGATTCTCTTTGTTGATTGCACCTTTAAGAGATAGATATGTTACGTTACTTTCTGATTTCCAATGTCTTCTTTATCTTTTGTCTTATGCTACAATAGATGTCAGAACTTTAAACATGCTATTTTTTATCGTCTTCTCTTGCTCTCAAAATAATGTTGAAATTTACCAATTCCCCTTATTAATAGTGTAAGAGAGATAATAATGGAATCCTAGATTATTAAAATTTTCTATGTAAACCTAATATTGAAGTAGTATCTGTAGCTTAATTTAGTTTGAGAGAGCAAGTAAAGAAAGGAGATTATACTTCTTTTGAAAATGGATCGAGTCAACTTTGACAACACTTGAAAATGCTCAATTGTTGCTCCATTTTTATATCTTCTATAAACATAACATGATCCAAAATGTTCTTATCCTTATTTGTGGGAGTATCTTTTTTAAGTGATCAATTGTCCATAGATTGCTATCTATGCTCCAGCAGAGGGAGTATTATTATATATCCAATGCAGTCCCAGATATTATTTTAGAAGTTATATTAGAATAGTATATACAAGGATCTAAGTTTGCTCCTCTAATACAATTGTGTCTCTCAACTGGTTTCTCCTATGACAAAGATTACCAACAAGAAACTACTTAATAAGAGAAGAGTTCCAAGAACCCATTTTGTCTGTCCTGTGGCAAATTGTTGCAATCATTTCATCATTATTTGAAGAATGCAATAGCTGTTCATGTTTAAAATGGGTTGTATACATGATCAGATTTGATAAAGGTTTTTTTTTATATCACTAGATTAGTGCCCAAATTCGAAATAAAATTTGGGCCAACGTGCTGCAATCTTTCTGTGATGTCCCAAAGTTTTGCACCAGTGAAAGTGTGAAACCAACTGGTTTTGTAAGCAGATACGCTTGTTAAAGTCCCATAGTCAACAACCACATCTATCTTTCCCTATAGTATTTTCCTTTCTGCAACTTCTCAAAGCTATAGATTCGTCTTCTCTTCTTTTGATCTTTCTAAGACAACTAAAGTTTGTAGTTCTTCACTTTGTACATCATCACATATAATACACAGAAAGGCATCCAACTTAAACTACTAAACTGTATCTCTCCAATTTGAACTACAATATAGGCCAACCAATAAACAATCAACATTCCATAAAAAAATGATAGTACTGTATAGCCAACCATAACTTGATATATATTGGGTGGATGTGATAAGATATAAAAGGTGCTGTAAGCAACCTCCTCGATACCATTTTATTGTTTAACAGAAAATCTGTCCATCAAGATTCTGTCCAAGAAGCACCATGTGATATAGTTATCCGTTTAAGGTAAATTATATCATCAATCTAGAACTAGATACCATGATGAATGTAAATGCAGGAGAGACTGCATATGTGCCTTGATGCTACTAATCTAAAAAAGATTGCACCTCAGTGTAACTAAAATGACAAGAAAATATTAGCTAAACCTCTGGAATTCAACCAATCAGGCCACGCATTTCAGCAGATCCTCTTGTTATTAACATAAATTAATTTTTCTCATGATTTTCATGGAACATAATGACTAACATGAGCAATATGTTTACAGCATCAGTTTGACTTCTATGACAAATATGATTAAGGTGAATAAGCTGACATGTTTTCCTGGATTTGAATAGAGTATATACCTATAAGTTATTAGCTTTGTCCTGTCAGTAAAGGCATTATCAAATCATTTCTCATAGTAACCAAATTCAAATATTTGGACAAACAATCCATGGATTTCCATAAACAAGCAGACCACATGCACCTCAATTACAACACAGATACTGGAAAATAACTAGTTAACGAAGATTACCAATTTTCTCCTATTTCTTTGCCAATGCTCTAATTGTTCCTGTTGTGTACCTTTCGGTATGGAAGGCCATTCATTATTCTGTGAAGACCCAGTGCAGTCTCTTTCACTAGCAATATCCTTTTCTTGCAAATCTGGAAAATTACTGCAATGCAACGGTTTGCATAATCCAAAATCTGACAGCTTTAGGTGCCCATATCTATCAAGCAATAGATTGTCAGGCTTGAGATCCCTGATAAGAGAATTTTACAGCTTTTAAATGTTATGACAAATTAGGTCAGCAAAACATTTTTTGAGTTATTCCACAAACCTGTGAATGTAATCATGTTTATGGATAGATTCAATTGCTAAAACTAATTCCCCAATATAAAATCTAGCCTCAGTTTCAGTCAGTGTATCCTTACGCATAAGCAATGTCATTACATCCCCACCAGGTAGGTATTCCATGATGAGATACAAGTACTCATCATCTTGAAAGGAACAATATAACTTCACTATACAATTGCTATCAACCTCAGCAAGTAGGTTCCTTTCAGCTTTAACATGCTCAACCTGGCCCCGACGAAGCATCTCTGATTTCTTAAGCTTTTTCATTGCATATATATTACCAGTTACTTTCTCTCGACAGATCCTAACCTGCACATCTAATACATGGTAAAATACAAATAATATGATAAAAGAAACGAATGAAATTGTAATGCCACATTACTTAATTCTTATAACTTCCAATTAACATAATATTATGAATATTGATAAAATAAGAACACATAGCCTAATCTCATGCCTATTTTTTAGATAAAATTAGTTAAAACCTAGAGGTTATATATACACATAAATTGTAGTTCTCTTGTCACACAATACAAAGTACAAAAACTTGCAGCATTTTGAATTTAGCTTTATAGAGTTGGAGAGGATAGCTACTTGATAAGGAGTTGCAAATAATATGATACAGTTAAACAATTAACTTAAAGAACAAAAACTGAATAAAGAGAAATTTATTTTATTTTAACACACCACAAAAAAAAAACTTTAAATTTGACATATGATTGGGAACCTGTACATTTAACTGTTCAAAATACTAACTTTCTTTCAGCATGAGTGTAAACTTTTGTGCCTGAAAAATTTAAAGCTAAAAATACCTCTCCAAAAGCACCTTTTCCTATTATTGTAAGTAAGTCAAAATCATCAGCTCCCATTCTATGCCTTTGCAGGCGCATGTACAAGGTCTCCTTCTGCTCCAAATACTTTAAAATATTGTACTGATCTTCTTCTGAAACATCAGCTTCAGCTAGTTTCTTCTCCAACTTACAACGCCTGAAAAGGAATAGCAGATAAATATTTAGCTGATTATATGTTACTAAGTAAACATCTTCAAACCACAAATCTATAATTTGGGAAACCTTTATCAAAAGTTTTTGATATACCGGTTGCTCAATCTTTATTTTTATTAATGCTAAACCAGATTCTCAACCCTCATGGACACCATTAGGGGTGGGAAAAAATACCGAAATTTCGGTATACCGTTCATACCGTATTGAAATATACCGATTTAACGGTATACCGAAAATTTCGGTACGGTATTATATCGTACCAAAATTATCGGTATCGGTATACCATTTATATCAAAATTTTTGGTATACCGTACCGATACCGAAATTTTACACTAAACGATATGAATTTTCGGTATACAAAAATTCCGTACCGAAAATTTCGATATAATTTTCGGTATACCAAAAATTCGGTATGGTATCGGTATGATTTTTTGTATACCGAATATTTCGGTACGGTATACGATATACAAAAAAAACGGTAATTTCGGTATACCACCCCTAGACACCATCAACACCTAGACCACCTTTAACGAAAATGAATTGCCTCTAGGCTTGTACTTTCAATGTAATTTTTTTTTTTAAATTAAAAGTTGCTCCAGCAGCTGGCTTGTCACAATCAGCTACGCCTTGGTGTTACCAACGTGGATAATTAGTTACTACCAACTTGTTGGCCTGAAGGAACCATCAACAAGTCTTGAGATAAAGGTAGAGAAGGCTCATTTGCCATTCATGTTGAAATACATAATAGAGGGATGAGTAACACAGCCCCACTGGAAAGCGCAGCTGAATAGGTTTCATCCAAACAAACAAATATTTCTAACTTCAGAGGAAAATTTGTAGTTTTTCTTCTTGAAATGCTTTTTAGTATAATATCCCCAAATTATGAAATTACCTCAAAGAAATAGAACCATAATTCATGTGATATGGAAATTAAGTGGTAAGAAGGTTGAGAACAGGGATTGGAATTTTGTACAATACCAGGCGGTATTTACCAATTATAGCAAAGATCAAGACAAAGAACACCCAATTTCTTTTTGATTGAACTGTCCAATACCATACACCATCTGCAGACTACGAACAAAATAATTCTAGGAAGTATGTGAATCATAACTGCCAGAAATGTCTAGCAAGTGTTTATAGTTGGTTTCATCCCCATTCAATTATCCCTCAAGTTTTCAAATCTCCCAAAATTCTATCAAACTCGGAAATCTCACTTGGTGAATTACCCATGGCATCCAATATGAGAAGTGTACTGCCTGCACTGCTCAGTGCAGAGTGGTAACTGGGTAGTATATGCTGTTCATGACAGCAAAAAAGTAATTAGCAATTGCTCAAGTGTGGTTTCAGCCTATGAACACTCCTGTTGAACCCTATTTCATCTCCCCACTCAATTCTATCTTAAGTTTTCTCAAACATTTATAAACTTTTTCAAATCTATCAAACTCTCAAATTTTATTCTATAGTACCAAAAAATGTCATTCCCAGATGGCAACACACAGAATGATTGGATAAACACCACCAACGGAAGTGCAACAACTATGGATAGGACTTTTCATGACGGTGGCAACAATACAAGAAAGCTTTTATCGTTTATGTTAAAATTATTATGAAATTCAACAAAATGTTAAAACACGCCATATTGATAATTAATATGTATAATATATTGGCACTAAGTAGAATCTCCACAAAGTATTTTGAAAAATATAATTGTAGTTCAGAAAATATCAAAATTGGTTCCTGAAACTGATAAACATAGTTGTACGTTAGTCCTGACTGAGTCAGCCATGCACTTTTTTCCTCCCGTCTATGTTTCTCAAAAATTAGCCATAAGAAAAAGGACAAAGATACGTCATCCAATTCCATGATATTCAAACAAGAGAAGGAAGGAAGAAGTACATAGGAAAAACATTTTACGGAAGTTATACCTTTCCTTGCGTTCTTGCAAGTTTTTCATCTGTTTTCTGTAATGATTTTCTATGTACTGCTTGGCAGCAGCTGCCTTTTGCCGTGTAGCCTTTGAAAGGTTCTCTTCAGTTTCATCCTGCTCGTCTGATCCAAGTTCATTCTTCTTGGACGTATCCTTTTCCCTAGGCTGAAATTTGTCAAACCAACTCCTATCCGGATCCATCAGCAATCACAAGATAATCAACTCAAGTCGACTTCAATGTCCAAAAACTAGGATCGGTGTTAACAACTATGAACTCTTTCTCAGGAAGTAAGGATAAGTGGTAGAAATGAGGACCTGTCTGCTGCAAATTGTAGGACAAAAACATATATATTTATCTAATAGCAATGCAGTTCTTTCTACTCGTTACAAGATGTTCAATTAGAAAGAAACCTTAAATCAACACAACCCCAAGTGCTAAGAAACAACACATAATCCATAAGGAACAAAGTGAGCAACCAACCCCATTAGCGAAAATCCATCCACCGACCTTCCTAATAGCATCAAAAGCAAATCTTCCATTACGAGAAAGAAGCGCCTCGAGATAGAAGCGCAACATCCGAAGGCGACGAGCGGAGGGAGAAGAGGGTGGAGGGAATCCCTCAGAGGGCGGAGGCAGAGAACTCGAGATATCACCTGATCGCATGGGATTGCTATAATTGGAACCCTGAAATTAATCGGGAGGAGAGAGAGGGGAGAAAGGGAGTAGCAGAGGCGTGGCGAAGGACGCTGCTCGCGCTTCATTTTAAAAAATATATCCAATTTTACTAATATATTTTTTTATATAGATCTCACTTTTACAATTTTAGTGATATAATTATTTATTTAAATAATAAAAAATATTATAAAAAATAAAAATATTCATCTAAGTAATTTTAATAATTTTTAATCAATCTTAAATATTTTACTGATTATGCTAATAAAAGTTTGACATTCAAAAAAATAGCAAATGTGATGATCCAAAACATCTTATTTCAATTCAAAAATATTTTATTTAAATACAATGATGTTTAAAATTTACAATATTTTTTTAATGAAAATTACTCATAAAGTAATTTTATATTGACAAATTTTTCGTACATTAATCCTATTTTTAGTACATATAACCAAATAAATGGAAAAAAAAACACTTTTTGAAAAATTCTAAAATATGAAGTGCATTATTTCAAGAATGTCTTAGGACATTTTTTTGTTTTTTTTAACAAAAAACAATTAAAAATTGTATACTCGGTACAGAAAAATACCACACATCATAAAACTTATTAACATGAATTTAACTTGGAGATAATTTACTATTTGAATAATTGGCAGTATGTTCAGAACCTCAATATCCCCTGCCCACAGCAACCACCAATATCACGTATTGTTGTGCACCCAACATTTACACTACAAGATTACTTTCAGTATCACTCCAAATGCTTGGCATACACAAAATGATAAATATCAGTTATTTATTCATAAACTGCATGATAACTCTGATCGACCACTTAGCACAATTCACAGCGTAGGATCCTTCAAACAGCATAGAGCCTTACAACCTGGTCTATCTTGGCACGGCAAACGGGGCATCCCCATTGCTTTGATTCAATCTCCCTTAAGCAAGACATGCATCCAGCCATATGCCCACAAGGAATGCATGCCCCTTCCACTGGAGCATCCAAACAGATCACACAACAGTCCGATGTGCCACTACTGCCTGCTTTTTCTCCACTGGATTCTGTTTTGGAGGGTGCACCGGCTTCTTTAGTTTCAGCGATACCAGGAACAGTCTCCATGGTTGTCATTCTCATATCGATGGGGCTGCTATCGATGGACGGGTAGTGGATAGGCGAATCAAACAATGTGTCCTCAGATATAGGAGGGGCAGAAGGAGCTTCATGAGATGGTTGAATAACTGGTGGCTCAACGTTCTGGACAAGAGGCAAAGCATCTGATTGAACAACAGGCACAGCCCATCCAGTCGTTGAATTTGGTTGATTTAGAGGCACTCTACTATTCATTTTTGAAGTAGTATTAACATTTGAGGTACCCGACGTGCCCCAGCCATTGTAAGTTGTATTTTCTGAAGAGGTTCCCCAACCATTTGTCTCGCTAGTTTGTGGATTAGATTGAACAGGAGGCATTCCCTCTGCCATAGCCGTCTGTATGGAGGCATTTATAGCCATCTCCATTTCTATATCTTCCTGGGTACGTTTAGGTGCAGCTGTTGTTTGTGTCGAAACACTCGAGACTGTTTGGGGTGGATTGGGCATTGAAGCACCTATCTGCATTTCTGGAAGAGTAGAGGTGACCTGTACAATAGAGGTGATCTGCAAAACATTAAAGAAGATGCAACTAAATGTAGGTGAAGAACATGGAAATACATCAATAAGTAGAATTCCAGTGCTTCAGAAAGCTGATTACAGAAATATGATTAATTTACTGCAGAGTTCCAAATAGTAATGCTATGTAGTGATAAGACAAATTGTGAGTGAAGAAAACAGCTTTAAGTTTTGTACGTTATCTTTTTTGCTCAGTAGTTATATGTTGAGTTGCCACAAAATATCAGAGCATAATTGGGAAGAATCTTCTCAATTCTCATGTGCCAAGTACCTGGGGAATTCCTCGGCATGCATTCAAGAACCACTGTAATTGTTGTTTATCACCTTCATTTGCAGGGAAAAGCTTATACCGTGTTCCTGGGTGAAAGGAATAGCTAAGAACAGAATGCCATTGTATCTAAGCTGAAAGATGCATTCTATTCTGATAAAAGAACACTTTCTGGAATAAGTGCTGCTTAGTCAATAGAGAGAATTAAAATGCTGGTACGAACACAATCCTTTGTGAGATACACCTATGTACTACAATGATAACACTCCAAACACTGACTTTCTATATTAAAAAACCAAAGATGTCAAAAGAAGTGAAACCAGTAAATATCAGCCACCATAATTGGTTGACCTTCTATTTCCTTCTTAATCTTACAGCCAACAAATATACACAAAAAAGCAATAAATGTATTCCGGAGACTGCATAAAAACTTGAACAAAAGCTAGTGAATGAAGAAATGTCCATTAAACTATGACATAGAAGTATCAAATAAAGCTAAAGAAGTATCAATTATCAAATGACAACAAAGACAACTAAAATGCATTTAACATTGGTTAGGAAAATATCCAAGTGGAGAACATGATTCAAAATATACGAACTAAAGTCATTTCAATAATTTTTCATAAACAGTACATTAGAGGAATACCACTTGCCGGTTCACGGTATAGATTAAAGAGAATATGATAAACCAACCAGTACCAAGCAATATGTCCCAATATTGATCCTTGGTTAAATGAGTTAATACTGATTAGAATAAACTTGTACAACTATTAGGTTATTAACAGCTTTTGTCACAAGCATCAATAGTTAACCATGCAAAAAAAGAGAAGGAAAAAGATGCAAAATGAACACAAACTTCTGATGCTGAAACAAAATAGGTGGAGGGGAAGCGAGAGGAGAAATAGACAGAAATATCTCAGAATACCAAATACAATAAATTGCTCAGTTATAGCCATTATGTAGCATGGTCAAAGTTACCCCTAGCCAAAACAATTAATCATTAGATGACTAAATCACTCAGATACATCAACTATTTATATCAATAAATGCAAGCACAGATAGGATCAAACTAGGATTGCCTTTTTTTAACAAAATCATACGAGTAATTCAAATCATGATTAATTTTAACTTTTTTTGGAAAGTAACAATGCATAATTTAATAATTTAGAAAATGATCAAATAAACATACTTGTAGCTTTTTCAACAATGACAATAGCAGGATCTACTTGGTTGAACTTGGGTTCTTCAATGTGAGCTTTCCAGAGTGAAACAACAGAGCGTGGCCCAGCAGTCTATTTTTTCAACAGATTGAATAAGAATCAATGATCTAACGAGTTAAATAAGTATTTGCATACCAATGACTGAGCCTTGAAATGATGAAAGATAAAAAGGAACAAATGTATTATAAATATGTAATATTCTGTTCTACTCTCATAATGATGTGATTTTTAATCATATACCAATTTTTGCATAATTTGGATTTTAGAAATCACGATTTATATATAGAAACCAAATACATTATTCTCTGTGAGACAAACAAACTGATAAACCGATTAGGGCCAATGAAAAATGGCATTGTTCAGCTTGAAGTATTTAACAAGTATTTAAGAACAGGTGATTACATGTCGGAATTAGTGCTATGTTTGACTGTGTTGCAAAGAGTGGTATACAAAATCACTCTACAGCAAAAAGCATGCTGTAGTAGAACCTACAGGGTCATTATCTTCGGCTTTTCCTAAAACTACATTATCTAAAAAACCATTTTTATACTAAGCACATTTATAATTCTCTAGTTACTTGAATTATATGCACTTGCGTACAAGTAGAGGTACTTCCGAAGTATTCAATTATATAGCGGCTGCGACTAACAACAAACTCTAGGGGCCCTACTAGCTTTCCAAATTCATTATGCAAAAAAGTATCGAAGAAGTAAATATGCACCGAAGGAGCACACTATGCTATTGTAAAGATCTTAAGGAGTACTCGAATTAATTGGTTGGAGTATAGAAAAACCACTATTTTTATAATGAGCGTCTTCATAGATATATCAAAGGAAGCAAGACCATGATGAGATCAATTAATGTTGTTATTAATAGTTTTAACTACAGGGCTTAAGCAGTCTAGTAACAAAATTATTGTTACCAAAACTTTTAGTGACAAATTATTAAGTTTTAGTGACAAAATATTTTGTCATCAAATCACTCCTTTTTTACAATGGTTGATTAGAAGCTGAAAGCAATATCATAGGTTATCTGAGTTAATCTAGTGACCAGAATTTTTTTAAAAGAAACAGAATCCTATGAGTCAATATTTGACAAGCATGCTAAACATGTGGAGTGGACAGAAATAACACTAATTGTTCTTCTATGATACTAATTGTTTATGGATGTGAATTTGTGGAACATTTTGAAAGAATATTTGATAATATAGCCAAATCAGTAAAGGATACATTAATTATAGAAAAATATGAAAAACAAACAAGAATTAATTAAAAGTACCTGCAAATCAGGATAGATAACTAACTCAAACTTGCTAGGATTTCTTGGATTGCGAGGGTCACATGGCAAAACGACAGCCCAACTGAAGAATAAACAAATGATGATTAGCATTTGCAAAATTCTTTGAATATGAAAGTAAGTTAATATATCCTCATTTACGCAGACATGTGTTGATCCTCGACAAAAAAAGTAAAGGTGACCTAGGAAATGCTAAAATCATATACAAACATTTTACGAATCAGTAGTTGTGGAGCAAATGCTTCTAAGAAACCAGGTCCATAGGGCTCCCTCAGCCATCCAGAGAAAAGACAAATTCGGCTCTGAACATAGAAAATTAGTTACAAATAACACACAGTAAATCCAGGTACGAAATGAAGAGGAGTTATAGTATTTAACAACAGCAGGCAAACCTCAATGGCCCTGACAACTTTTAAATGACCTTTTTCTCTCGCCAAATCAAGAGCAGTATGACAATCATCATTCAAGACAAAAGGATTTGCTGTGATATTTATAGAGGAATTCTAATCACCATGCTAGCATTGACTAAAAAAAAGAAAAAGAAAAACATAAAATAGCAGCAATGCAACTGACCTCCATGGGAAAGGAGGAGGTGGATTGTTTGTTCACAGCCCTTTTTCGCAGCATGGTGCAAGGGAGTTCCTGCATGGCTTCCTATTTTGAAAAAGAAAAGGCATATATATTCACATGCAACTTCGGATGTTCAGTAATTTAATGAAAAGAATAACAAGATATTGAAATATAGCTGCAAGTGATTAAATATTGTGTGTTGGTAAAATTATATTAGAAAACACATAAAATTCCAAAGAAATTAGCTTTGAACCATATATAAAGATAGAAAGCAACAAACACCTTTTGATAGCATATTAACTTAAATAGGGAATAACAACACAAAGACAGTAGACTACAACAATGTTCACGGTAAAGTCTAGGAAAAAATTTAATCATCTTCAGGCTCCCACTTCCAAACTTACTACGACAGTATATTTCCACCTTCAGGTTCCAACTTTTATTCTTTAACTAACGGAAGCATTATTGGCATATATCATCTGTTATAAATGAGGATTTCACCTGTGACCACAACCTGTATATGGAAAGTATGAGAGAGAATAAGTTGTGGGAAATTTAAGTTTGTTCACCTTGTTTGGTAAATTGAGATAAGATAATCACATGCAGATGAATCAATGCACATTCAAAATGGCACGTTTTTCTTCATTTGTCCTCACAAATACTGCCAGAAGAACAGTTAAGCTTTGTTTCTCTTGATTATATAAAAAAGTGTGCATACATTAACTTTTCTTTTCCGTCTAGCTAACCTTTTAAGTAGTGTTTATGCTTGTCGAACAACAATTCAAATGACCTAAAATCAACTGTAGTTCTAGGTTAAATTTCATGTCAAGAAGTTAAAGAATCCAAAATTGACTACTAGGTTAACAAATCAAATTCTGCAAAAGTAGCAGACAGAACTGCCAACGCAGCATTCATGATAAATATATATTATTGTTTAAAGGACTTCCTCTGCTAATAAGCATCCTCATAGAGAACACAACACCTCACAGCGAACACAACAGCACATTCATCATGGAAATTTTAGGTTTTGCCATCTTAGACAGAGAAACATGGTATCTCGACCTGTTTAACTCCCAATACCTGTTAAATTAAACCCATCACATTGTCCATCGACACGAACTTGACACTGAACATGTGGAAACGGAATTTTCATATACAGGATTTCTCAATTCAATACAACGAGAGACAAACCCATGAACTTTGAACTTGAAGGTCTCACCAGGCCTATAAGCGTTGACATTGGCACCCAAGTCAATCAGAGCTTTGGCAACAGGGACGAGATCATGCCTCAAGCATGCGACGATCAAAGGGGTCTTCCCTTCTGTATCCATCCACTGCACAAATTCATCCCGAGGTTGGACATAATTGGAATACCACACCAACTCAATCATTCGACTTGGGGCTTCATAGCGCTTACCTCAAGCCCAGCCCCTTGGCTGCGAAGCGCCCTGATCCCCTCGACGTTGCCATAGACGACCTGCTGGTAGAGCAATTCTTCCTTGGATTGTGACACTCCCATGGAATCGCAAGTAAAACGGAGAGAAACCCGATTGAAGCCTTCGATTGAGTACCTTCAACCGAGGCTTCGCTTCGAGAGCCAAACTCGAAGCCTGCCGGTTCCTCTCCCTCTTTCGCCCAAAATAATTGGCGTCGTCTGGTTCCGTGGGAGGGCAAGTGTTCGCGTAGAGAAGAAATTGACCGGATTAATCGAAAGCCGTTGGTTTTTCTTATTTTCCTTGGTCACCAAGCATTTTAATTTTTTTTTAATCAGCTTTTCAAACCGGCCTCGTAGAATTTTTTTAGAAAATATTCGGTAAATTCGATCCCATCCGATAATATTCTAATCCTGACTAGTATATTAATCATATATTAATAAAATAAATATTTTATTTTTTATCATTAAAATTAAATTTATAATTCTTATTAAATGAACTGATAATTAATATATAAATATCGTTACGAAATTTAAAAATTAAATCTTAATTAATAATTAAGTTATTATTTTTTTCATATATAGATCAATATTCAAACTAATATAGTTTGTGTGATTTTATTTCATTAATGTTAATTTTGAAACGGATTAATAAAAATAATGAATATTTTATTTAAATTTATAATTTATTAAAATATTCATAAAATTCATGACTCATGAGAAAAATTCTCATAATATACGGTAATTAAAATTCAATCCTTAAATAATTCATTAATCTAATTACTGTACTATAACCCGAAGACCAAGAATTTTAATCGGTCATACATAACCGCGTGCAAATGGGTACAAGTCATTGTTATCTATTATAAATTAATTAGATCAGATTAAATTATTTTTTGAAAGAGCAAAAATCAAAAGGCCAATATTTTTCATTAAGGAGTGTTTTTTTAAAAAAAAATTAAGACAGCCCCTTAATATAATTGATAAGTCGTATAATACAACAGTCATAATTATTATAATATTATAAATCGACTTAATATTTGTTACTGTAATGTCATAAGTTGTACTTGTTCTTATAAGACTTATTGCCATAGTGACAATTTACTCAATATGTAATATGTAAGGTTATACCAAATTAAAATTATTTTATATTTACTCAATATATAATATGTAAGGTTATACTTTCATATGAATAAATAATTAAGGATTTAAAATTTAAATATATATTATATAAAAAATAATAATAATAAATAAATTTAAAAATATTAATCATTTGAATGAGTTTTTATTAATACTTTTTAATTTATCTAATAATGGATAAAAAAACTTTTTTATGATTAACCTGAATATCTAGTGTCAATTACAAAAAAATAAAGTTAATTTAATAAATAAATTTAAATAATTTATTAAACTAAATGATTAAAGTTAAACATGTTAATATTAACAAATAAATAGTATGAATTATTTATGAATAATATAGTTTGTGAATTCTGTTAATAAAATTTGCATTAAATAAATAAAATAAACTCTTAAAATCAAACTCATTAATCAACTAAATAAATATAAAAATAATAAAACAAATAAGTATTAAAACTTAATAACATCTAAATAAATTAAATTTATATCAAACTTAAACAATTATTTTAATAGTTTAATTTTTTAAGCTCGATTTAATTTAGTTTGATTAATTTATTAAATATTTTTTTTAATTAATATCAATTATTTAAATTTTCGATCTGATTAAATCAATTCAATTTTATAAAAAAACAATTATCAACTACTTAAATAAATTATAAAAGAACAGTACAACTTGTAGAATAATTTAAATTTTATTTTTACATATGAAATGACACGATATACTCGATTTACCAGCCCTAGTGGCTTCCTGCTGCCTCCC
>JBBUKS010000055.1:1264485-1280562 GCA_038050645.1 Hedychium gardnerianum | reverse complement strand
ATTTAAATTTTATTTTTACATATGAAATGACACGATATACTCGATTTACCAGCCCTAGTGGCTTCCTGCTGCCTCCCTCTTTCTCGCTCGTTCTTCCGATTGCCTGACTTCTTCGCATGGCGAGCCATCAGCAGCCGATACCGCGGCCGTGGATCCTCGATTTGCTCCTCCCCGCCCTAGTCGTCCTCCTCATCGCCGCCCATGTCTTTGCGTTGGTATATCCTCCATTTGCTCCTCCTATCTTCTATTACTCTCTTTCTATCTTCCTTTGAGATCGTAGCTTCCCGTGTTCTTCTAGGTCTATTGGATCTACAGGTTAGCCACCGACAAGCAACCGCAGGTTGGCCCGCAGAGGAGCAAAGCCCATTGATCTCCGTGAGTTTGCTCGTTCCATACCCGACGATCCCAAATATTTGATTTTTTACGCCTTTTTTTTCTCTTTCTAGTGTGATACTTTAATCTGTTAATTTGTGCATACATGTAAGTTTTTTTTTTCTGTGCCATTCTTATTTTAGAGATGAGCTGTTCATTTATGTACATGTTTTGCGTCTTAAGAATTGCTTTCGCATGAGAATGCCGGTATTCCTACAGGTGAAATTTTCTGCTTGCTTTGCTAATACTTAGAGGAAATGTTGGACGTACAAGATGACTGAGGTTTTTGAAGTTTTAGCTGCTCCAAATAGTCGAGTCAAATCTTGATGCAATGGGGCTAAGAGAGAGTTTAACCTTAGATCTGACTGCTGAATGATGTGTTTCCTTTTATTTATCACCTAACAAAAATTGTCAAAAGCCTGCTTGGCTCCTTTAGTAACTGCTGATCCAACCAGTTCTTCATTCTTTTAGGTGTCTAACTGGAAATTGGTACATCATTTCTTAGGGTTTATCAGAAGAATAGGTATGTTATGGTCCTATATGTTCTGCTACTCCCTATTAAGTTTACAATACTTTAGTTGTTGCAGCTTGGTTTGTTACTGAAGTTTGGTAAGGATATTGTGAAAACAAAAAAAGAACAGCATTAAAACATTATAGAATGAACTTTCCTACTCTTTTCAAATGCAGAATGCTAGGAAAGATTTTGTGGCCACTGTTTTTTTTTTCTAAGGTTAAACATGACGGAAACATTATATTAAAAAGAAACATTATTATTCACGTAAGTAGATATTTCTCAAGGATTTTATGATATTCACCTTTTCTGAGCCTGCATGCCTTTGTCAAGAATGAATCAAGTCTTGTTTTGATATAAGGTCCAAGTATTTCGTACTATGATTTTTTCTGTATGATATTTTAGGGAGAAACTAATACCAGTTTCTTACAAAATGTTAGTCGATGAAACTTTATATCAGTTCATGTCCAACACAACTGACATCAGTCCTAAATTTTGGAGTTCATTTTTATAGATTATTGGACCTTCAAGGACAATGCATATCCTAACAATAAAGGAACAATGAAATGATATTAGGCAACAGACATAGTGATCCCTTTAAGTGCGAAAAATAACTACTGAAAATGATAAAATAAATGCTGCCGTATGTCTATTGTTTGAAAATGGGACTTCCATGCACTAGCTTCCATTAGTGCAATATACCAACCTGCTATTGGCATTTGAAATTTGGATGGTTGTTCTACTTTGCGTCAGCATGCCAGAATTGAGGAGTAGGGTTCTAGCAGTGCTGCAATTTTAGTTATGCTAGTTGGGAGGCCAATTTATCCGGTGCATTTTCTGTCCTTACTGACTTTGAACTGTTTGAATTGTCAATTCTATAACTATTCGTAAATCTATAATCTTTGTTAAGTCTACATGTTGGATAATCATTATACTGAAGGGATTAACCTTGAAGACAACTGTTCTTTTCCCCCTCTTCTTGCTACCATTCATGGTGGCATTAGTAATGTTGAACTAGTTAGTTACCAAGTTTCTGCCTAAATCATCACAACCGGACCATGCAAAGGTCTTTAGACCATGTAGATATTGAATCGTCTTATGCTAAATTATAGTTTCAGCTAATATTACAAAGAATAAACAACTTTGAATTCTTATCAAATTCAGATTTGCCAGTATCATATTCATATTTTCATCTTCAATTTTGACTTTTCCCCCTTGATTGATTTCCTCTATCCTTCTTGGCTTCATATTTTCAACTGAATTATGTTTGATCTATGAATCTTGAAACAGTGAGAATCATTTCTCTCTCAATTCAATGATCTGAATTATACTCTCGTCGTTATACTGAGATCTTTTGGAAAGGTAAGTTATCTATGATATATGATATACTATGCATAACTGGAGCTTGTTTTTGTGATATATGATGATGTTCATTAATATCTGATATTGTGTATGTTAGGCATTCCAATTGAAATTTGTATGAATTGCTATCGTATTTGGCATACTGTTCTTTGAAGATATTAAATGAATAAAAGAATAGATCTACAGATCATATACAAGTCTAAGGATCTTGTTCTTCAGTGGATTGAATCAATTGCTACTGAAATGTGCTTTCGCCCTATGAGACAAAATGACAATTTTCTATTTTTTATATCGAGGATATGCACACTGCGTCAAGGGTGACAATATGATCTACCCAACAAAAAGCTATAAACCAACCTCAAATTGGTTCACCCTAGACCACCCCATAATATAGCAGGGTGAGAAATAGATGCATAACATTGCATTTTTTTTGTTTCATTTGTTCTGCATTGAAATATGAGTAAAATATATCCAGGTTTATAGCTTATATTATAGGGTAGAGATCAAAAAGGATGTTCCTTTTTCATCGTAAAGGGACATGTCACTTTGATTTTTTATCAAGAATGCCTCGTCCCGGTAAAATAACACAAATATTCTCTAACATTTTACATGCTTTTGACACGCCCACTTTCGTCTATATTCTTGTCTAAATCATCATATTATAATAGTTATTAAATCATAATTATTATAATTATAAGTTTAATTTTAAGAAGTCATAATTTTTAATTTGGGTTGAATTACATGATGTATAATATATCAAATCGAAGATTTCTGAATGAGTTTCGATTTGATATATTATTGTGTATTTTGTGATTCAATCTGAGTTAAAAATTATGATTTTTCAAAGTTTATTCAATATACTTATTATAGCAGTTACGAAATCGTAATTATTATAACTATAAATTTAATTTTAAGAGGTCATAATTTTTTATTTAAATTGAATCATGAAATACATAATATACAAAATCAAAGTTTATTAAGTAATTTTCGATTTAATATATTGTATGTTTCGTTGTTTAATTCGAGTCTTATGATTTTTCAAAATTTATTTATTATATGCGTTGTAGTAGTTATGAAATTATAATTATTATAATTATAAATTTAATTTTAAGATGTCATAATTTTTAATTTGGATTAAATCGATGCATAATATATGTGAAATCGAAGCTTCAGAAATGTTTAATTTGAATTTTCATTGTATATAGAAACTTTTATTATCGCACGTGTCCCGGGGATACTTTGATCCATTTAACACTTAGCGTTCTGTTACTGCTATTTTATTATTGTTACATAGCAAACACTGGGACTTCAATTTCCGGCACCAGCGCCCTTGCAACCGCCCCTTTTATCTCGCCGACTATGCAGGAGGAAACGCCAGTGAGTCAGCAGCAACAGCAGAAAGCCTGTCAAGTAAAATGTGAAAGGAAGCTATCAGAGTGGGACATCACAACCGACACCCGACGTTGATGCATAAAATGTTCGTTACGTTTTTCAAATGCTTCACAGACCATCTGAAAGAAGATAAAAGCTAATGGTTTTTTGTTATTCCATTTCTAAATGATTGCAAAATCGAGTATATCTAGTTGTTACGCCAGGTAGGGCTTTGTTTTGTTTTTTTTTGTTTCTTAAAGGAACAAAACAAAAACTAGAGAATTCAGATCTACCCTCGTTGAATGAATGAATGACCTACACCACATTCATTGAGTTCGACACAAGCACAGAGATTAGGAAACACTGCTTGGGTTGGCTGGCCCCCTCCCCTTCACCATCGTTCCCCCCCATGCATGATCACAAACAGCCTGTCCAGCTACCCATCATCTGTCCTCCATTGCCCTTCTCTTTCTAATACCATAACCCCACCAACAGAGAAGAGAGGAACAACAGGAGAAGAGCAAACCACAGATCTGCTGCTGCTGCTGCTTGCTGCTGTTGTTACGATTTCTTGCCATGGGCTCCCTCCTGGAGAACCTCCAAAAGAAGCGGCTGTTCCCCACCGTGCCATACAAGGACGACCTGCCGACCTTCCAATCCCAGAAGAAGCCGCCGCTGCTGGACGCTCGCCCCATCGGCCTCCGCAAGCGGATCTCCTCCTTCTCCGTCAAGATTCAGCCCCTCTCCGCCGACTGGGCCGCCTTCCGCCGCTGCAAGTCCGCGCCCTCCTTCGGCGAGCTCGCCGGCGCCGTAGGCCCGCTCCGCCGCTGGTGGGGCCAGTGCTGGGGGTGGATCCTATCGCGGAAGCCGGCGTTCGCCGAGGACATCGAGATGAACGAGGAGGAGACCGCGATGCTGGGCTTCCAGCTCAAGGGCAGCTGGCGCCACCTCTTCTACCGGGTCCGCTCCGAGATCCGGAAGCTGATCCGCTCCGACAATCTCCCCACCTCGATCCCGCAAGGCTTCAGGTACGATTCCTTCAGCTACGCCCAAAATTTCGACGATTCCACCGACCGAACACCACACTGAACTCCACCTACTCGATCGATCCCAATTCCAAGGAGCTATACGCCTTGTTATTGTTTGATTATTACTCCTATTCATGTCCGCAAGCTTTCATTCTTTGTTGCTCTTATTAGTTCCTTACATATGGTTCTCTCTCTCTCTCTCACACACACACACACACAAACACACACCAGCAACAAAGAATGAAACACACACCAGCAAAATGAGAGAGCAAGTCAATTAATTCAGTTCCTTGTGCAATTGTGACTATATAATTTGTGGATGCTCGTTTTATTCTTTTCTGAAGCTATTAAGCCAATTGTAAGTTGCCGCATTCCGTAATTTACTTTCCCATTCTGAGAACATGAGCCCTTACCGCTAAAATAACGACGTTAGCGTGAGAACACGTAACGTAACATGCCACCGACACGTTATGAAACGCAGAGTAACGTGGACTGATTAATTCAAACCATTTGATTGCATTAAATTTAAATGGATCATCATGCTTATTAATTCATCATATTTGAGGGTCATAATTCATAAACTCATAGATGATGTGCTGGTCGAGCACTCCTCGCTTTATTTATAAGATGTGTAGTAGGGTTGCTGATTGGGTGGTAGTCCAGCCTATAGATGGTTGGCTTGGAGCTGTCTCGCCAGCTGATGTTCCAACCATAAAACACAGTCACTTTGTTTGAATATAGAGCTGGCAATTTATGCAAAAAAAAAAATAAAAACTTATAATATTAAATATGTTCAACTTAAAACTACACATTATAGCCATAACTCTTCAATTAACTAGAGATCCACTTATTACTTACCCCAAACATAGATCACACTTCATGTGCTTAGCTTGAAAAGGATCAAACAAGGAAAACTCACCAATACATAAAACTCATGCAGCATTAGGATCCAAAGGGAAGAGAGAAGCTACTAACTCGCCCGTTTAAAAGATCCGTGGCCAATCGACATCCGTTGGAGCAGAGGAACCAAAGCAAAAACAGAGTCAAAGTATCTACCAAAGTTAAGTTAAGACGAGACAGGGAAAAGCATGCAGTTGGCATTGAGCAGTTAGATCGAGGTTAAGGATACTGAGGAGGAGACGCTCCCACCAGTCGAGCATGTAGAGCCCCACCGTTACGTTGTAGAGGTGCAGCTTTCTGCTCGCCCAGTTCATGCTTCGGAGCTAATGCGATGTTGCAAGAGGAGGAGATGAAGAGAATGGGGGAGCTGGATGGGCGTATGTATATAGTGCAGTGCAGTGAGGGGAGGGGAGGAAGATGGCCGGCGGAGGTTGCAGAGGGAGAGGATACCGATGCCGTGAGAGAGAAGCTGTGAGGCTTCCAAAGCTTCCAAGGTTTTGACCATTTTCCAAGGATTGATTTATTACAATTTGGATTTATCGAAAATATTTAAATCCAGACTGATTGAATATTGTTTGAGATCTTTAATATAATACGAAGACGAAAAGGATGAAACAAATGGCGATCAAATTCTTTATTAGAGGCGTTGCTTAAGTTGAATGCATGCAGGTGACGTGCTATTTTCCTCTATGAGAGGCGAATTTTCTTTGTTGTTCTCTTGGTCGCGGCTTTTCAAAGGCAGTTGTAACGCCGACATCGACCGAGGAATTGCGTACTACACACGATAATTTGAGATGTGATTTCTTAATTTTTCTTATTTATTTATTTATTTATTTTTATTCAGCGAGAAATTCGTGGATTTTACTTTATTTTTTTAGATAAATAAAAAAACAGCGTCCCTGTTTCTATACCTCTATAAAATATTTTTATTTAACGGCATGGGATTATGAATTTTAATTAAAATTTATTGATTGATTTAAAAAAGAGAAAAAATTAATAATAAACGACATATTTAAATTTTTTGTAATCTCAGAAATTAATAGATCTTGAAACGGGTATAATTGGATATCTATAAGTCGATTAATAAATTTTAATCGATTTAGACATCTCATGTTATAATTATTTTAGGTTTTGAAATGATAAAAAATTCAAATATATTTTTCATTATGATTCAGATGTTTTAAATTATTTTTTTTCTCAGCTGAGCCGATATGGGGATACCAAGCCCAATCAGAATCGAGCGGAAAAAAAACATTATTTTTCTTCAAAATCACTAGAAGGCATCTTATTTTTGCATGACACGTGAATGATTGAAAATTTTATTTGGAAAATTTATTGACCCAGGGTTTCAATAAAAAATTGTCATTTATTTGGAATATGAAGGCAAATGTTTCCAATTACAATATTAAAAAATAAGGTGTTTTTAAAAATATCTTTTAATATGTTATTGATGTTAAATTATTTTTGCAATCTTTTACTTGAGAATAAAATAAATCTTTGGGTAGGCAGGAAGCTCATTGGACTTCTTATTTGGTTGATGATTTTTTAATTAATTTAAAAAGATATACTTAATTCAAAGTTATAGGAATAAATTTTTTGGTTTGTATTATTTTTTTTCTCAAATAAATTTATTTTTAATTTGTTAATCCTCGGGCGGACTCTTCCCTGCACAGCTGGCTATATGTAGAAGTTTGTTCGAGTTCGAACGCCAATGCTCCTCTTCACATCTCTTTCTCCGCCGGATCGATGCAGTTAGCTGTCGCCGGCGATGGGGCTGGTGAGCACTCTCTTGGGCGTTCTCGGGTTTGGAATCGGCACTTCAGTCGGCCTTCTGGTCGGCTATTTCTTCTACATTTACTTCCAGCCCAGCGACGTCAAGGTGAGCAATCCCTTGTTTTTCGCCGATTTTACTTTTTCGTTGACTGATTAGATGGTTCGATCGGGAATTTTGTTTGATGGTATCATGTTGGATTTCCGGGTTGGGAGGTATGACTTGTAGGGGATGTTTGCTTCTTGACGGTTTCGGATGGATGGGATTGGCACTCTCCGGATGTTGGTTTGGGAGGAATTGTTGATTTCAGTTCTTTCTTAGTTGGTTGATTATCTTGGATCATTTTGTACCATGGGGAAACAGGACTGATGGGGAAGTGCGACCTTTTCATCTGCTTTTTTTTTTTTTCCAAACAAGTTATGGGTTTGATCAATTTGCCCGGCATATTTAGGTGTTCGTGGTAAGCATCAAGTTTGTGATGCTCAAGCGGTTTTTTTTAATTACCTAAGTATAATCTCTTAGTTCTGTTTCCCGGAAGGTTTCTGACAAATTTGTAATGGAATTGCTCGTTTCTTTATCAGATTTTCCTATCAGACTAACTCTTTTCCATGTGAATTGTTTGGTCAAGAATTGACTTTTATGTGGATTCTGCATACGTAAAATGTAGCTCTCCAGCATATTGACTGTTTTTTCTTCTCTCTTATTCGTTTATCATGCATGCATGATTCTTGTAGGTTTATCACATGGCATGAGCAGGATGATCGATTGAATTCTAAATGAGTTTTCGGCAAAGTAAAATATCTCGATGTAATTATGTCGTTCTAGTCGAAGTCATAAATCGTACTTATGGATGTTCTTTGCAGGATCCAATTGTGAGACCCTTGCATGAACTAGACTCAAAGACCTTGCATTCACTTATACCTGAGATTCCATATTGGATGAAAAATCCAGACTACGAACGAGTGAGTTTCCTACTTTCCCTTTCAAATTGTTGGCATACATATATAGTCTGTCATTGGATGATTATCCCATCTGTAATAGTTCTTTTAGGATATAGCAGCTGTTAGATCCTTCCTTGAAGAATCTTTGTCAACTAGAAAGCTACCTGATCTATTTTTCTATCACCAGATGATTATCTTATTGGTTTTAGTTCTTTTAGCTATTATATATTTGTAGAGTTTTCTCATACATATAGCTACCAGGGGAATTCTCTTCCATCAGATGATTATTGTGTATTTATAATGTTATTAGCTCGTATTAATAGTAATTTTATATGTGAAGAATCACCATTAACTACAAACTAAGGATCAATTTTCAGATTTAAAATGGAAACATATATGATGTTGCTTAAAAAATTAGTTTTTTGTTTTTTGTGTCTATGATAGGCATGTGTAAATTGTGAACAAGATAATTGTTGATCTAATTCTGTGGAGAACTAAACACATTTCATTAAAGTGTATACTGCTTGTTTGTAGTTGAATTTAAAATCTTTGCCTAATCAAAAAATCACAATAATGCAATGGTCTTCAAATAAATCATACCATTGCCTTATGAACAGACCACTGAACTTTCTATTGTAAATATTATTTAAAATTCATAATATCTCAAAGCAAGGTTTGAAATCTTGAGTGGAGCTAGGGTTTTGGATTAGCCGGCTCAAGAGTGCTGCTTGTGTTGAGTACTGGTGTCAGAGGGTGTGCCTAACACTAAAAGTTGAGGAGAAAAGGGTAGGGGATGATGAAGAAAAATTATGCTTCTGGGAATCGTGAAAGCATGTGAAAGAGTAGAGTTACCTTTTAAAGTAAGAGGTAGGAGGTTGCTCAACTTTTAGAAGCTTCAATAACCCCCACTATGGTGAAAGGCTTTTTTGACATCCATTGCAAGTCTTCCATGACTTCAATCCTTCTGTGACCTTTGGCATGTCGCTGAATAATGAAAGACTTACATTCAAGCCTAGGAAGAATGGATCAAGCTCGTGAAAGATTTGTACAGTGCATTACAAAACCACCAGAGAATCACTCCCTTACTGTATTGTGGAAGAAATGTGAAATGGTAAAGACACATGGTTGAAGACACACTCAGGCGACTCACGTGCCTTAGGTATCACACCTCACGCTTGTGAAGACTCACACTAGTTTGCCAAGGTGTTTCGTCGATCTCGCTCAAAGATTATATTTAATTTTTCTTTATTTTGGCGAAATCAATCCTTAATCTTTTCATTATATAAGTGATTTTCTCATATTAAAATTTTCAAATATTTTATATAAGGCATTCTAGTCAATTCAACTAATTCCAACATACTTGTACTTTGTAAAACTTGTGCAAAGTTTGTCTAATGTTCAAGGTAAATTGTCAACATCGAAATCATCTTTGTCTAAATACAGTTGTCAAACATCATTGC
Source organism: Hedychium gardnerianum (assembly GCA_038050645.1). Taxonomy (NCBI): domain Eukaryota; kingdom Viridiplantae; phylum Streptophyta; class Magnoliopsida; order Zingiberales; family Zingiberaceae; genus Hedychium; species Hedychium gardnerianum. Next base: position 1,270,846 of record JBBUKS010000055.1, on the reverse strand, counting down.
TGCAAAATACATCATTTATGCAGTGATAAACCTTATTGCATCCAAATATGGTACAGACATAAGTATATAGACAATAAAACATATCCATCCATAATTTACATGATAAATCTAAATAAAAACCAAATTATTGAAACATATAACCTGAATAAAAATAACATCTTTCACTTCCTAATAGCTTGAGGTGCTCTCAGTGTATATTAAACAACCATAGAGTCTTGGCTAGCTGATTATTTTCATATTGGATAAGGTTCAACTGTCACATAAAGTGTTATTTTTCCTCCAGAGACTTCAGTAGATTTAGTTTCATCTTCCACGTCCCAACTTCCCCATGTATGCATGATTGCTTTAAATTTTCCCTTGGAGAATGACCCACGAGAATTCAATCATGAAAAATCTCTTTGGGAGCTGAAACTGAATTTAAGATTCAAGGATAAGGTTAAATTTCTTTTATATCTATTTCTTAATATGAATTAATCAGGTACAAAATTTTCTTCTTGTAACTTGTGTTTCTTCAATAAAAGCCCCATGGCCCCATAGTTGTACTTGAAACCAAATATTGAAGATTTTTAAACTTCACGTTATTGATATTTAGCCTATTTGCAGGTCGACTGGTTGAATAAATTCATACTCGACATGTGGCCTTGCTTGGATAAGGTTCTATTTCTGTATGTTGGATATGATAGTCTAAACAAAATAACAACTTTGAAATTGCAGTATGTTATTATGAATTTGTTATGTACTTATTATTCATTTTCCTATTGATGCAGGCAATATGCAATACAATTCAGAGTACAGTGAAGCCTATATTTGATCAGTACATTGGAAAGTACTGGATCGAGTCAATTGAATTTGATCATCTAACTCTTGGTTCACTTCCGCCCACAATTCATGGTTTGTATCTCAATTTCTCCACATAGAGATAACTGCTAATTATAAGCTTTGAACATGTAGGTAAAGTGCCAATTAAGAGTTTCTTGGAACTCTTGTTTAGGTATTGATAATTTACGCATAAATGATGCATGCCAGACTAGTCAAATGGATTTTAGCTTTTCCTAGTTCTCACTGACTGGTATTCAGAGCTAAATTCATCAAGCATTTGGTTATCTTACTGACCATAAACTATCATGTATTTACTAAATATTTTGTCAGAAATGTTTTACAATCTTTGTTCACTTTACATGAACACAAGAGAATAAGGCCATAAGGAAGCATCTGCAAAGACGTACAGTTGAGGCATTGAGTTTAATTATAGCTCGTGACAACTTTTTCAACTTGTTGTGAAAAGGAAAAAAAAATGGCCTTACACCCACAAACACATCCTTGTTTTACAAGCTAGTACCCTATATTCTTTAAGTTTTAGGATTTACCATAGAGATGCTTTTTAGGGTTCTTTGTTGAGTTTTAATAAGCTAGATTTATTATGTGCTTTCCAACTTGTTTAGTTGGATTGTGGATTTCATATGGGAGAAAGATATAGCATTTTGCAAATTTGCTATGTCCATACTTTCTATCATCCTATTTAGAAAAAGAAACTATTAAAACATTACAACTTTATATTCATTTTACAAGGATAGAACTAAACATAAATTGTATTTTATTCTCCTCTATATAGGTGTAAAAGTTTATGAAACACAAGAGAAAGAATTAGTTGTTGAACCAGCAATGAGATGGGCTGGTAATACAAACGTGGTTTTAGTGCTTAAATTGTCCATCTTCAGAGTAACAATACAGGTCAGAAGTTTTTTACAAATACTATGTAAAAGTAGCCTCCATTTAATGATGCCAATATGACAATTTTTTTATTTTAGCTGTTGGATTTACAAATATCTTTGGTGCCACGGGTTACTCTAAAACCACTAGTTCCAAGTTTTCCCTGCTTTGCCAACTTGTCTGTATCTTTGATGGAAAAGGTAACAATATTCTTCACTTTGGACTGATTTAAGTGTTTTCAGGAAATGTTTACTTCTGATATTTTTCTGTTTCTTATATAAAACTGCAGCCAAACGTTGACTTTGGACTCAAATTTTTTGGTGGAGATATAATGGCAATACCTGGCTTGTATAGGTTTATTCAGGTTGTAAATTTGTTTCTGGATAGCTAAGTGAACTTGTTATTTACAGACAAGCCTTGATGTCATTTTGCATATGAAATCATATTGATTCAACTGTTTGAAATTTACAATTAGTTTTATTTCCCGCTAACTATTTATTGCAACTCTCTTTGGCCATAGGATACGATTGCAACACAAGTCTCAAATATTTATCATTGGCCAAATCTTTTAGAGATACCTATTCTAGAAGGTTCAAGGTAACTTCTTGTTGGTGCTGTTCATATGGGTGATAATAGTTCCATTATATAATTGTCTTCCAGTTTTCCTGCTTCACCAACTACTGTTATCAAGTTATTTTCAGTCTGCATGTATGATTGTTTTGCTATTCTTTTTCTTTTGATGTTATTCATAATATTCCTAAAAGGTTGTATGCCTATACACCATCCAACAGCAGGAAACAAAGAGAAATGTGTGCTAGATTTCCTAATTCCACAATGGAAATGGGTTTTATTGTTCATTTAGCATGCCTAAAAGTAGAGCTTCATGACAAGATAGTGCATTAATAAACTGAGTCTTGATTTTCTTGACAAATAATGTCGAAAGTTCTTTTAATCAGCCTAGCATATTGTAGATTACCTAATTTGTGAATCATTTCTGCTATCAAGGTACTGTTGTTAAGATTTAGTTGGAAGGATTGTCTAAGTACATTTTATCTTGTCCTTGCAGTGCTGCAATAAAGAAGCCTGTGGGAATATTGAATGTAAATGTTGTTCGTGCATATAATCTTCGCAAGATGGATATTCTTGGTAAATCAGATCCCTATGTTAAACTCAGTTTGAGTGGAGAGGGACTGCCGTCAAAGAAGACCTCAATCAAGATGCGTAACCTAAATCCTGAATGGAATGAGCAATTCAAACTTATAGTAAAAGATCCAGAGACTCAAGTTCTTCAGCTTCATGTTTATGACTGGGAAAAGGTTGAAGTCCAGTATCTTCTTTAGTCTTTGTCCTAAACTGGTTCATCAGTTCATCTTTTAGAGTTCTCTCAAGTCAATGAAGAATATGGATAACAAAATTTATTTATAATGATAGATAACTTTCACAATTCTCGCATAACATCTTACTATCCTTTTTATTCAATGTGATGATAAACTCTTTAAGATTGTTTTTTGTTATTATGCAGGTGAAAATGCATGATAAGTTGGGCATGCAAGTCATTCCGCTGAGTTTGCTTATTCCTCATGAAACAAAAGAGTTCACTCTTGATCTTCTAAAGAACATGAACCCTAATGATCCACAAAATCAGCGAAACAGAGGAAAAATTGTAGTTCAATTGACATTTGATCCTTTCAAAGAAGACACTGGTAGTTTCAGTAAGGTTTTAGATGAGAAACTTAGTGGCATTGACAGAGGGATTCAGGATGTATCTGATAATGGTGGGCTGTTGTTGGTTACTATTGAGGCTGCAGAAGATATTGAAGGAAAGCATCATACTAACCCATATGCAGCCGTTCTTTTCAGAGGAGAAAAGAAGAAAACTAAAGTAAGTCCAAGTTACTATATGATGATTTTCTCTTCAATAAAAACACTATATGATGATATCTATTTTCATGTCTATGGGTCGTGTCATTTTTTCCCTAGCATATTCAGTTTCTATGTGGAGTGATTCAATCATCACTATTTAATATCCATGACCTACCATTCTTTTTACTTTATCTATTTAGCCCATGTTATAGTATTTTTTCTCCTACAAGTAAACATCAATTTGTTCCTCATTCTTGGACAGTTCATTAGAATGTGACCATCATTTCCCTTTCATTCTCAAATATCCAAAATTTGACTATCCTATTATCAACATTACGATAAGTTGAGCTGACTATGTTGTGTTTACTTTGGTGAAGGTAGGATGGAAAAGAAATAAAATAATCAAATTCTTTCATTTACTTGGAAGTAGAGAGGTGAAAAACACTTGAATCACCCCATTTCCTCGATATTTTATTACCCGCCAAATCAGTGTTTATCTTTTTTCTTTCAGTTCCATCCTAATTAAACAAGATTAGTGGAATAGAATTGATGTAAGAATATATTTTGTTCATTTTCTTTGCCCTTCGCTTAAATCATTTATTCCCTTTCTATTTCTTTGCTTCCAAGTTAAAGTAGCCTTGAGTTAAAAGGTGTAACTAGTAAAGGGGGACCAAAAGAAAACTCAAATTAACATAGTTAACTTTGAATTAGGAGATATGAATATTGCTAGTGATATAGACTTCCATTAGTTAAGCGAAAGAATAAAATCAAGTAGCTAACCTCAAATAGTAGTGACTAACATGGTCAGATGACAAGAATTTAAAACATGCTCGTATTGGACATTCAAAATTCATACTCATTGACTTGTAAAAACTTTTTTCCTTGTTATAATTCACTTCTTGATGTGAATTCCGTTAGCATAAAATTCCTTGTTTTTTTTGTCTCTTAGAAGTGTCAAACATGATAACATGTATGCTTTTCTCTTTTAATCACATTGGCCAAACTAAGTTCCCTTTTTCTGTATTAAACTTCCTTTTCATTTCACACCCTCAACATTGTCTATGCAACACTTCTTTCATCTTTAGTCTAGGTATGCCCCTTTAAGGGATTTTTTCCTTAATAGAAATGAGAAGTTGAGAACAGGTGACCATCCATATTCACTTCATAGAGAAATTGAAACAATACGAAAATAGTAAGAGAAATACTGTTGCATGATATACAATCCAAAGAAATATTCAAGCTAAGCACAAAATTCAAGCTACTATTTGTTAAAGTTGATTGACTAACCATTTATCCAAAGCTCAAGCTACTAGGAATAGGTCCAATTTTAAGGTGACATTTCGTTTGCTATTAGCATGATTAGTTGGTTTCTAAAGATCTCGTGTTATTATCATTGGCAAACAACTTTGAGAATGCTACAGTATCTCAAGGATGCTCGAAGCAAGTTTTTTTAAAAAAAAATTTAGGATTGAAGTCATCTTGAGATTGTAGGATACACTTATGTTGATTGGGTAGGTTCCTCTACAAATATACGATTTACATCAAGTTATTGTCTTCTTTCTTAGTGGTAACCTAATTTTCAAAAATAGCAAGAAGCAAACTATTATAGTTAAGTCCAGTACAAAGGCAGAGCATAGTGTCTGACCAAACAATTGTTTATTGAGTTGGGACATACAACCATGGAGCTAACAAAGTTTTATTACGACCAATTTGCCATGCACATTGCTTCTAATCTAGTGTTTTGTTGGAGAGCAAATCACAGAGAAATTTATTGTCACTTTATCAAAGAAAAAGTGTAGTCGAATGCAATTGTCACCTTATTTATCAACATTGATACTCAGCTAGTAAACTTAGTAACTCGCCTTTGAGGTACTTAAAATATATCTGCAATAAGCTAAATTTTTTCAATATATTTGAACTAGCTCTTGGGGAAGTGTTATGGACCAAAAGGTAAATACTCATAATATTAGGTATTTGTTTATTTATTTTTTATTGAATAATAACATAAATAGATAGTGGGAACTGCTTAAATAATTAATCTAATGTTCTGCCTTGTAACGAAGACTGAGTGAATTGAACCAAGGATGATATAAGAGACTTTAGCCTCAGTGCTGGACCTTATAATTTTTGTTGTCACTTTGTGGTCTTTAATTTATAATGATGAATACTGATTAGTGTAAAATAGATCTTAATATTTTTAAATTTATTTCTACATTTCTGATTGCATAAATCCCTTTTCCTTGTTTTTCTTCCACAGTCTAATATTACATTAGATATAATATCCATGTTTCTGAATTACTGTTTGTTTTTTGTTTAGATTGTTTCCTCCATAAACATTATATTAGCTTGCTCATTCACTGTTCTCCTCAGGTTATCAGGAGGAGCAGGGACCCAAGATGGAACGAGGACTTCCAGTTTATGCTAGAAGAGGCACCAAAAGATGAGAAACTTCACATTGAAGTACTGAGCAAGGGAAGGTTTTTTAGCTTCCACTCCAAGGTTTGGCACTTGCGATAAAGCTTCTTTCTCTCTTTCTCTTTTTCTCTTTTCATGCTCTCATTCTTTATTTCAACTGTTAGGAATCTCTTGGGTACGTCGACGTCAATATTTCAGATGTTGTGAACAACGGACGCATAAACCAAAGGTATCATCTCATAAACTCGCGAAGTGGAGTGATTCATATTGAGATGAAATGGAACACCACATGACGGGACATCATCAGGCGTTGTACATACGAGTTAAAATGTTATATAGCTTTTCAATCATGCATTTTTTTTTTCTTTTTGGG